>SJJU01004304.1:0-30351 GCA_012932125.1 Conopomorpha cramerella | reverse complement strand
TTTTGACATAGACTTTTGCGGATTTGTTTGGTATAATGGGCCGAGTTAGTCGCCAAAGTTTTTTATTTAACGTTGAATACAGGAGGTGGTGTAATTCATCGATAATCTTTCTACTGGATGAAATGTAAAAATGTTACATTTTAAAATTGATTTTTATTTCCCAATATTGTTCACCGGGGAATATAATCAAAGCCAAGCTCGAGCTTACCTTTGTTGGTTTGATATATTCGCGCCTATATACCCGGTGAACAATACTGAGTTATAATGTCTGTGCGCGTTTCATTAAAAAATGATTTTTATTATACCATGTTGTTTGTTCGAAAGCCATACTTCCATAGGTAGATACGCCCTCTATACTTTGGCGTAGCGTTATCGATGTTTAACGCCACACCCTGTATATGAAAATCACTCTGAAAAGTTACAACACACTCCCCTATCTCAAACACGAACATATTAATAAAAAAAAAGAAACCCTAAGAACATCATTATTTTTAAATTTCTACGAAAATAATTGGGACTTACACAGTATATACAAAAATATCACATTACTTTGAGGCCGCAGCTTTCCTTTCTTTAGTCGTTTATTTTTAAAATAAATTAAATATATTATTTCTCGTACATATCTTATCTAGGTATTCGTTTGGTTCGTTTGATGCGTACAAGCGATTTCGTTAAATTGACCCGCATTTTGTCGAAAGTCGTTATAATTTACAGGTCTTTGACTGTTGAGAGCGGCCGCAGACTACAGACTTTTAGTCGGCTGATAATTTATTCGGGCCCATAATCAGTATTAAGATTATGGCGATGCACACACTGTTCCGCCGATCTAGCCGTGTGGTGACGGCGAATAGAATACATGTGTCACCACCCCAGCCCAATTTTTCCCGTCACGGGGGTCGTAAGAGGCGACCGAGGGAGCTCTCCAGAGAACGGGCAGCAGCGCTCTCTGTGAGTTAAACCACAACACCACTGCGATCGCCAACCCGACTGCCAAGCGTGGCGATTACTGGCATTTCACCCCAAATGACGGATCTCATTGGGGGGAGGCCCTCGTCCAGCAGTGGACGTTATGTGGCTGATGATGAACACACTGATCCTTATTCGAGAGCAATGAAATCGACCCAGATCACTATTAGTTGCAGTAATAAACCGAGATGATTTCCATTGCTGAGTATCAGTGGCGTGCTTTTTCGACAAGGTAGGCAGTAATCCCCAAGGATTGACAACTATGTGTAGGTAACTTGTCTTTACGATATATAGGCACCTACATATATACTCACCCATATAATCAAGGACCTTCGTTAGCCTATGTCGTGAGTACAACCAAAAAAGTTCCAGCAATAACTCTATTATTAGGTCGGGTAGACAAAATACTAAGGTAGGCAGTGTCTTTTTGCCTATATGGTGTGCACGCCACTGCTGAGTATATTTGCTATCCGATAAATTATCAGCAAACCCTCGGCCGACTAGAAGTTTGTAGTCTGCGTGGCTCTTAAGGTATCGTATACATTGTCTGCTGTAGTTTGTGGTTTCTTAAAATGCGGATCTGCAGTACGGTTAATAGCGGTAGGTAAGCTGTATGCAAGCGTAAAATTAGGTACAGGAACACGAGAAAAAAAAACTTGCTAAGTAATTTAGTTAACAGTAAGTACAAAACAACAAAACGCCCTTCGAACATTCCACTTCAGTAATAAGAAACTACCAGTGTATACTGTAGTACATTAAATATTTTAAGACCTAGGTACACTTACATGAAAATCTAGGAAACGTTAGATAGTCACTAGACGCCTACAAAGATGACAATTTGTTAATAAATTTTAGTTATCTTAAAGGCATTCGTTAAGCTAAAAAAAAAAAACTCTAAACATCTAAAAAAAGCTGCAGCCTGGACGAGTGTGCAGCAAGGTTTGAAATGCATTAGGTAGATTACAACTACTTACACATAAAGAAACTAGATATTTGGCTTACGTTTTACAGCTACAAAGCGCTTAACGATTCACTGAAATTGCGATGGTACGAAGCGTTATTTTATGCTTTTTATGTTGAGTCAGTTGAAGCACGTTCCCGGCGTATCCTTGAAGCAACTTGGCCATGTCGATCCGTCACAATGAAAGCTTTGCGCAAAGCATCCATTACCCTTCAACCTGGACTCTACCTACGCTTAGCTATCACAATTTCAACAAGCGACGTACAAAAATATATATGTTATCAGGACGCATTATTTAGTTATTGCTAATTTCAACTTTAAGTATACACAATACAATCTTAGAACTATACATACGTATAGTATACTGCCATCGCGTACTGACCGCTGTATAACATATTTCTACGTTCATCGGAACAATTATATACTGTAGTATAACAATATTATAGTTTCTATATGCAATGCATACTTAAATATATAGCGTTATTATTTATTAGATCAAACGATACACAATTGTAAATAATATAAAATACTTGGGTTTTGTGTTTAAACAAACGTTTACGTACCTAGTTCTGATTGTGATACCCAAGTTTATTAAAAACAATTGTTTATTCCAACGGTACATAAATTGGCATCAAAGGTAGCATTAGGAACTGCTTTTGGAACTAAAGCATGTTGGCAGAATCGTTGTCCATATTCATGTTCAATTTTGACAACAAACTATTACAATAAACAGTTAGATAGTTAATTATGATATTCATGTCACAACACTGCTCTTAGACAGATCAGAGGTAAGGTATAATCTGGGAACCAATCGGTGAGCACCTACGTACAATACCTACTTAACTTTAACACGGACCAATGTTTTTTTTACCAAAAAGTACCTTTAACTGGACTACCCTATTACAGTGTTTCGTACGTAAACACTTGCGTATTGTCCTCTCACAAGAACACGTCTTGTTACCTCGTCAAACACATCATTACAAATTCCCACTTGAACCCTTCAAACTTGTAACACGTTTCATCAGAAAGACTTGGTATCACACTTTTCCCACGTGACCGATTCAAGTGTTGCGTATTTCGTCGGGCGTGGTGGCGCCGGGCAGTAGGTCGAGGAAGTCGAAGGTGGCGACTGCCTCGCGCTCATAGTCGCCGTAGCGCACGAAGAAGCCGTCCCGGCCGAGGATGGAGGGGCGGCGGCGCGACGGCAGCCGCAGGACGCCGAGGCCGCGCGACCGCAGCGCCGCCGCTGCGGGCGTCATCCGTCAGGTTAGCGGCCGCGGCTAGTCCGCTGCGTACACACACGCCTCAGCGAGGGCACGCGCATCGCTCACACGCTACTTACAAACATCTCTAGTAAAAGCTGATTGATCTTCTTCTGCGAAGTCACCGTAATGCGGTCGTCATGCCCCAGAAGGGGGAGAGTTGGCAACAAAACAGGGACGGATAAAGATAATTTGTATGGAGTCAAGAAAACGTGGGCGTTGAAAAGAGGCAAAAGCAAGTAGATGCGCACGTCTCCAGAGAATGGCCCGTACGCCGAGAGGCAGGTAGGGCTTGGGTGGTGGTGGGATTATCCCTGAAATTATTGATCTTCTGGCAAGTTTAGCAGGGTGACAAGATTTGGATATGTAATACCTCCCAGGTTTACTTCTATGGTGACAATGGGAATTTTGGGGAGTTTATTTGACAGTTTTTTTTGGTTTATTTCTGGAATTTCATAGTTGGTGATAATAATGACGGAAGTGGGAAAGAAAATCTGACAAATATTAGTATGTCTTGGTAAATGTCCTATTGTCAGATTAGAAGTGACTCGAGGTAAATTAGGTATTAAAGCTCCAAAGGTTTGTCCATCGCATTACGGATTATGGTCTTGATTTGATGTGTCATGTACTTTCATTTATTAATAGATCAACTGTTTTTGTAGTCATGTTATTAAATTCAATCAGCTTATACGGACACATTAAGAAAATGCTCATAACTGTTTAAATTATATAGAATTTTGTGAATTTTCTTTAAAGTTTTAAATGGTGGATAAAAATCATTAGTAAGTAGGTAAGTAAGTAATGAGCATTTTCTTTTCTAAGAACAATAACAACTATGATCCACATTGATTGTGAGGTGATTCTCTGTGAGTGATATGCCCAGTAATGGCTTGTGGAATCAAGTGTGTGCTGTCAATACTTCAACCAAAAACATTTATATTTATATATTACTTGAAGAGAAATCTTCATGAAGAGAAGTATTTCTCTGTACTTAATTGATTTCTTGTTTTTCCATTTCCAACCCTATTATCGACAACTAGGGTTTACTGTGCTTAGTGTGCTTTTGTTACAACACATAATCATATTACAAAATATGGTTCCTTCAAATACAAAGTGAAAACCAGTCTAAAACTTAACACGTCGATTGGTGGTTGAAATATTGACCTCAAATTGTAATGAGACAATGTGTAGTGCGTGAGAGCGAGAACGTGTGACCAACGACAGAGATAGCTAGAGGTAATAGCAACAATTAACATGTTCCCATCGAAAGTACCTAGCGTCCCAAGAAAGACATGACAAAACCAGTAAGCCACAGCAAATGCTGAACCAAGCGAGATCGCACTAAAAGTAATTTAGCGTCGCAGGGCGGATATTTTTTGTCGCGTCTTCCTTGTTTCGCGTGTTAGGACCAGAATACAGTGCTTTTCAGTCACATCACGATTGATAGTGAAGATGATAATGGTGGTGCAGAAGTTATTTATAATAATGAAGGTGATAATATGTCTTTTTACATTTGCAGATAAACTAACGACTGAAGATATTTGTCTCTAACAAAAATGAATCGCTCAATGTGTTGCTATCTACAAAACCCGAGTACGACTGGACTAATTTATCTAATTACTAGCTGACATTATTAACAGTGTTCCGATGCTATTATATGCATGTATTATACATATAAACCTCACTCAAGAATCACTCTATCTAATATAGAAAACCGCATTTAAATCCGTTGCGTAGTTTTAAAGATCTAAGCATACATAGGGACAGACAGCGGGTGGCGACTTTGTTTTATACTACGTTGTGATTTTTGTTGTTGTGCTTATTAATGCCAGGGAAGGTTATTCTATAAGAAAGATTAAGAAAATTAAACGTGAAAATGATACTAATTCGAAATTAATATTCATAGGTTATACAGTAAAACTTCTGTCGGATCCAATAAGTATTATGATAATATAAACGATCATGACAACTGAAATGCATAAATATTTTATTTTCTACAACAAACAGCAAGTAATAAGTATTCTAGTAGGAAAAATGCTATAACTCAAGTACTGTAAACACAAACAAACGCCCGAGAAGCAGAGCTAAGGCAGGTTCCAACTGAAGGCAGAAACTAAAGGGTAAAACGTGTGGAAATCAAACAAAAAAACCACATGTGCCAAATAAACAACAATGTCTTTAATGAAAACAATGCAAACATGAATATGATTATGAATACGAAATCATAAAGTGCACTATGATTACTACGAAGCGCAACGAAACATAACTTGTTTGTACAATTGCAAAATAAAAAAAGACAAGGATGAAATGTTAAACAAATATTGACACTCATATATTGTTCACCATGTTTTCTTACGGTGCATGATCGGAGAGCTAAGTACAATCAAGGACTGACTAAACAACACCCTTATGTACATGTTTATAATTGTTATCAATCAATCTTTATTAAATACATCAAGCAAAAACAATCCGTCCGTCAGTCCTTGACTATACTGAAACATAATTTTGAAAATCTGAGTCTCACTCGTATTAATAAAATAATATTACGTACTGTACCTATAATGTGATGCAATGCTAAAGGAACACATTAAAATAAGTTACCTTTAACTTGGATCATTATTCAATACCAGAGTAAGATTCTGACAGACAAAATTATGTTAACAGTGAAATGATCTCTAGGTGCTACGTAACATAAAGCTAGAAACAGCAAGTATAACTTACGGGATGTCGTATAAATGTGTAATTTAACTGATATTTCTTACATGAGAACTTTATTAATTACAAATTACATATTCATTATGTATTTATCCTAGTAAGTGGGAAAATAAAATCAGTTAAAAAACTCCATCAAAATATACGACTCCATTACACAATCCAAAAATACTGTAAATTTTAGACAAAAAAATACGTAACATTAAACACAATATTTGAGCTCCTTTTCCCCATCCGAGTTCACCTTCACAATGCTCGACTTGAAGTGCGGTTTTCACCACGTTCCGCTAATAGAATCAATGTCTTCTTGATTTTGTATAGTCAGGTTTGGACACAAAAGAAGCTGTGTGGCGGTTAATTGCAACTTCAATGAACAATGTGATGGTTGTTTGACCATCAATGAGTAACGTTTATTCTCCTAACATAATTTCTGTATTAACCCAATTTCTAATTTAGAATATGAGTTCAAATGATCTTGGGGCACGGAAGGCGTTAAGTCCAACAAGAATAGTTCTCTTCTCGAACCCCCTGTAACTTTGTAAACATCATCTTTCAGTAATTTCATTATGTAAAGAATTCATAGACGAGATTATTTTTAAAATATAAAAAACTCCAAGATTTGTCTCTACTTTGTCTAGTTTGTCGCTAAAAACAATTATTTTTTAACTATACAATACACCTATATGGTGTAGCGTAGCTTTGAACCTCAGAAAACCCTCTTCCAGCAAACCTGGATCATAAACGTTACTCAGGGACTAGCGAATGGAAGTCAAAAGCCGGTGACCCGTAGCCGGTTGTGTGACAGTACCTGTCTTCTGTCGCCTCGAGCGGTGTATCCGATGGAGCTGGGAGTAAGGCGGCGGCGGCTCCGCGGCGGCTGGAGACGATGAACAAGAAGATGGTGACGAGTCACTCGATGCCAGCATCACATCCAGAAGGTTCGCCCGCGCCTGGAATGTCGGCATAACTTTTATAAAAGGTGCATTTTTAATGTATTCAATACTCAATTCAAGTTTATTGCGTTCCACAATGGTAGGTATAAAAGGTATTACGTATCGTCGGTGATATTCTAAAACCGCGGAACTAACAGTGTTCAAAACAGCGTATTTACATTTTTACGATTGTCGATAGAAAGGTAAGCTGAAGATTATCTTTAATTATCACGCCGTGGCATCCAGTAAAAGTACTAATTGTATAATATATAAAATGTTTCACCAACAAATGTGGTTCAAGATGGTCTTAAGAGAGATAAGAAGAGAAACTTGGACCCTCCGACGTAAATGGACGCTTAAGTGACTCAAAGTAAAAAAAGTAGTTGTGAAGTACCTTTGGATCGCTAAAATCGATATCCTTTTCGACGTGGACCCAGCCAGTGGGCGCCCACAGGCCTTTACACTCCGACGTCTCCTCCGTTTTCATCTCAGTGTTATTGGTAGTGGCACCTTCACTTTGCCGGATCATCCTAAAATATAATATGGTTCTTAAAATCTTAAATTTAATAGTTCAATAAATACACACATCAAAAGTGTCTAGGGATCAAGAACATTTTTAGCTCTAAAAAGAATCTAATTTATTTAAATGAAATCTAATCTTCTGGATTGATCTCCTACCTACTTCCCCATGCCTGTATCAATGACATTTTGACTAAATTATGAATGTATTCAGTTTTTGTAAAATATATTCTTGATTGCAATCTTATAAAATGTACTTGATCCCTAGATACTTTTGATGTGTGTATTAGCGCCATATTAAATAGTTTTCGCAAAATTGAAAAAACTTGGTCCGAAGAACACGGATTAGTTAATTTTTGTAACAGTATTTCAAATTACAAAATCTATTTAGTAAATCTGATAAATTAACATCGAGATAAACTATAGAACGGTTTTGTATCTTATTCCTATTTCAATACTCAATAATTTATTGCGTTCCACAACTGTAATTTATTTGCTCATGGAATTATGTCGCAACATGTTTATGGTACTTTAGAGATTATGATAGGGTTTCCAACATACCTATTAAGCTCTTCTATGACATCCTTGGAAGTGGCTGCTTCGTGGAAACTCAACATGTTCTCCTGTTTCACAATAATTGGCTCAGAATTTGTTGTGGTTTCCTTTTTGCTGTTCGCTACAGGAATTTTTGATTTATGCTTATTAGGCGATGACGGGGGTCTTTTACTTATGAGCTTAGGTATTCTACTTCTTTCAGATCTTATTTTGTTTTCTCTTCGGACAACCGCATCTTTATTACTTATTATCACAGTTTCGGCAGTAGATGTGCTTGTGGTCGCTGATTCAGTCATTTGCGGCGAGCTGGCGTCGGGTGAAGACGTCTCCTCCTCTTCTGGTACTGTTAAAAGAGCACTTGTGCTCTTTCTACAAGCATTCAACACTTCCTCAACAAACGAAATGTCTTGTTCACTCGAAGTGTAAGGAAAACTATTGGATTTAGTCATTTCTGTATCAAGTCTTTCATTAATATTTAACATTATATTTACAGAGTTTTCTTTCAGTGCTGAATTGTAGTCCGGGCGACTAGATTCTATATCACAGGATCTCTCCACTTTCGAGTCGCTTGATTCGTCGTTTGGTGTGTGCGAATTATCAATTGTCCTATTTATTTCGTTTTTAATTTGAACTTTTATTAAATGCTCTTGTTCTGTTTCATTTTCTGTGTTGTCGTTAGATAATTCAGTATAAAAATCATCGGATTCAATATACGGAACTTCCCGCTCGATGAACATTCGTGTTTGTTTAGGTTCTAAAACAGCTTCAATATAATTTATTTTTATTTTTTCAGTCGGTATGATATCACACGATTCATTTTCAGAGAAGCTTGCAAAAGAATCCGGCCTTTGATCTTCGGACACTTCACTTCTTGGGCCTATTGATTCATCATCAAAATCCGCTGCAGCGTATGGTGGAGGCAGTTCCCTTATTTCTGAAACGGGCCGTGATGGCATCGAATCGGACTCTTCTCTGGCCCGGCAATATTTTTGTTGTTCAGCTATGAAATTTAATACATTCTGTAATGCTTGTTCTCGGTCTTGCAATGCGACCGACTGGACTTCTTGAACTCTCAGATGACTGTTAGCGTCTTGGCTAGGCATTCCCCGAGAAGAGTTAGAAGCTAGACTCTTTGTGCTTTCATATTTAACAAGTCTATAGAAATCTCTAGTGAAGTCTAAACCGACATTAGCACACTCTCCTTCTTCACTAAGTGCTGTACTCGATCGCTTATCGGGAATATCTGAGGCACTCGACCAGGACCCTCCAGGCGAATGAGTTCGGGAAGTTTCCCAACGTTTCAAGGACGTTTCTAGTTCATCTCCTATTCTGCATTCGTCAATTTCTACATTCGCAAAGCCACAGTCGTTCCACAGGCAATCGCCTACATCTTCTTCCAATTCTAAGGCATCATCTTCTCTAATACTCGGTAAAGTGGAGAGCGATATCTGCCCGGGAGTCGTGATTTCTGCGTATGGAGAGTGCCTATCTCCAAGATCTTCACATGAGAATGATAAACTCCAGTCTTCTAGTTCGGCTTTATCGTACTCGAGGTCGGCTATGTCCCTATGTCTCTGTTGTAGAGCGGATCTGGCGTCGTCCAGTTCCAGCCAGTGTTGTACGTAATCGGCGTCGTACTGAGAACCATCGGCTCTTTCATCGGCCGTGCTACCCCAAGAGATTCGTTCAGAGCTAGTAGTGGACGCTATGAGTCGTCTAAGTGGTCTCTCGGGGGCCGGCTTCAAATCTAGGACTAGTACTCCAGAACTCGGAGCCGGGCTGTCTAGACAGCTGTTTGAGCAGGTTGTGCCGGCGATGAGTTTGAGACACAGGTGCGAGTCGGAGAAACTCCTGACCACGTGCTGGAAGGGGAGAGTGGGTCGCGCTGGTGGGTAGCTCCCCCGCAGGCCGCCCAGCGGGAAGTAGATGTAGTCGTCGGGACGGCGGCGGCGGGTGACGGGCTCGCGGTGCGCGATCGACACTATGGTCTGGTTGTCGGTCTCGTCGGAGGCCTCGTTGAGGTCGGGCAGCGCGCGGTCGGCGGCGTGCTCGCTCTGCCGCGACGCGTCCGCCTGCACGTCGCTCGACATCGTGGAGTAGCCCTCGTCCTTGGCGCCGCTCTCGGGTGACTCTGCACCCTCCACGCCCGCCTCACCATTGTCCTCCTCCATTATTATCTTCTCGTGTGTCTCCTCCTCGCCTGAAACATTTTTTTTTGCATTAGTGTTACTCTGTGTTTTTTTGTTTTATATTGCGAAAAATGTATGCGACGTAGATGAAATGAAAAGCCGAAATGATTAAGAACTTACCAGTTCCAGCATCAGCAATGGGAACTCGCAGACTAAGGGTGTGCGGTCTGGGGGGCGTGGCCCACAGCGCCGGCTCCACGCGGGACAGCGCCTGCGACAAATTCGCTGGAGTCACTTCCATGCCCTGGAAAGTAGGATTTAACATTTTTAATATCATCTCGGCCACGTAGCGTCGTTTTCTGGTTATAGGATTCACCTGTATGAAGCTAAGCAGACTTCTGGAATACAATCTATATTACGAGCTACTGGCCGCTGCTCTCCGGTCGTTAGTCCATGTAGCCCGAGTAATTAAAGTTGTGTTTTTTACACGGTAATAATAACATCTTAATATTACGCGTTTAAGTTACCTTCAGCTCAGTCCATATGTTGGCGAGCACTCGATGTCGCCGCTTGTCGTCGAGCGACAGCGCCGCGGGACACTCGCGTAGCGACAGCAGGGAACCACACGACGCCACGTCCAACAGGTGCACTGAAAGTATGCGTTATACATGTACAGACAAGACACAGGGATGGTGGTAGTTACTAAAGTCTAATTCTCACAAAATGTACCTACTTATCTAAAAACCATGAGGCGTATAAATGAGCATTGTTTATGGCAGTAATACATTCATGGTAAAGAGTTGAGAAATGTCACGATCCAATTTTGATTCCTTTCAATGAAGATTCAATTTTGTCTCCACAAAATTGAAATGCGGTCATTGCAGAGCATGAAAGGTGTGACATTGAATGACAGGATAAGGAATAGTGTGATAAGGGAAAGTTGCGGTTTGAAGGAAGACGTAGTGACCAAGATTGAAAAGGGCATGCTTCGGTGGTTTGGGCATATGGAGAGGAATGGATGAAAGTCGATTGACGAAAGAGATTTATATGGGTGATGTAATGGGCCGGGTGAGTAGAGGTCGCCCCAGAAGGACATATAAAGACCATATTGGTGATGTCCTGACCGAAGGTGGCGTGAAAAGTACTCGAAACCAGAGGTCGTGTATGAAAAGATGTATGAATGTAGATGAAGCGAAAGGGGTATGTCAGGATCGTGACAAATGGAGATCTGTCGTCTCTGCCTACCCCTCTGGGAGACAGGCGTGAAGTGTATGTATGTATGTAAAATTGAACTCCCCGAGTCATGGTTGGACTAACCACTTATCACCTTATTGTATCAGTAGGTACACTTTACCATATTTTAGGAAGCATCATGCGTTGAGCTTGGGTCCACTCCATTTGGGACATTCATTTGTGTGAATTTAAGAGACCAACCTTGCACATCCCTGGGCGAGGTGACGACAGCGCCCGGGGCTAGCGGCGTGAGAGGGGTGGCAGGCGAGGGGCGCGGCGTGGGCCGCAGCTGCCGCGCTGCTAGAGCTGACAGGCACCGGTTCTGGGACTCCAGCTCGCGCACTCGGGCTCGCGCGCACGCCAACTCGTCTCTTATGCTCTGAGGAAGGATGACAATGATGGTTGAGTGAGTTTTCTGTGCTGCGTTCGCCCTTCATAGTCGCGGTTTTGGTTTGCATGAGCTATAACTCGATGACACAGTATAGGGTAAGTCTGAAATATACCCTTTCTGGCTGATGGTCTACTGTTTCTGTATACGCTACCATTGCAGCAGGACCCCATTTATTTTTCAAAAATCAATCTCATACAAACTTGATTAGGTAATTCGAATGTATTTTTCGTTCGATTTCGTCTTAAATACATACACATTACGCCTTTTAATACCAAATTGGGTTAAACAGAGGCACTTGTTAAGCAAATATCCACCAAGGTTCACCAAGCGTACTTAACCTCGTAACCAGTGATTTATTTACTGGGAACATTGGGGACATACAGGCAAGTCTTAGCTAAGCGCACTACTACCTCCTACATACTACACCATACACCACCAATACCACCCTACCTATAAACCCATCGAGATAAGGGGTAAGCCTATCACCGTTGTAGGATATGCCAGTTTCATCACGATGTTATTTAATCTATGCAAAGGTAAGCAGATTATTGCCAAAAGAAAATTGTAACTCAATAAAATCTTAAAGGCACTCGAATCATAATTAAATAAACAAAAACACGAAAACTAGACGAACAAACCGCGTATCGAATTTTCAAGAAAAGTATTTCCCGCAGGTTTGACAATAACGGCTTGGCGGAAAGTTTGCAAAAACAAATCGCCGGATATCGGCAACAAACACGTCGGTACTTTGTTGCTGCTGGATATAACGGAATACTTTGGCGAAACAGGTAAACAAATATCTATTTGCAAGTACTACAGGGGTCGTTGCCTATTTGGCATTTGAGATAACAAACTCATATTTTTGTTAGCCATAGGTATAAAGTTCTTTGATTTATCTTCATTCATAATCATCATCAGCCACATGACGTCCACTTCTGGACGAGCGCCTACCCCCATGATTTCCATGATCGTTCGCTCATTTAATACAAAAACGCGATATTACACGATATTTTGTTATTGTGAAAAGAATCCTTAGTAATAAATAGTAGTAAGATTTTTCTTTGTAAGATTGTTATTTCAACAGTATCGCATTTTGAGATATCGCGTTCTTGCATTTAATTAGCGATTTGGGGGATATTCCTCTCTCTAGAGTGGTTTAAAGAGGCGACTATAGGCATATCCCCCAAATAGTTTCTTGAAAGTGGTTTTTACCTGAAAGACTCAAACTTCCATTCAAATTTTCTCGTTTATAATATTAGCAGAGTTCGTATATTCGGTATTTCAGTCTCTCCCTACACCAACGAAAATATGTTTAATACCTCATACCTATAACAATACAACCCTCGCCGGCATTCGTCTTATGAAGTTTCCCTGTTGTTGGTGTTCACGTTAAAATCTGTTGGTTGCATGTTTACTGAGATTTATGTGCGAGATGTCGGGAGCAGGGCACTCGCTGTGGGAGAATATTTACCTAATACACTTGAGAGCAATGATTTTGGATACTTAAAATTTCCATGTCACAATGTTAGTTACGTACTCCTCCGAAACGGCTTTACCGATTTTTACCAAATTTTATATGCGCGTAGATAGGTTACCTATATTACGTATTCAGTAGGTCTGAGAATCGGCTGCTATCTATTTTTATATTTCAACTACCAGTTGTATTTATCCCAATACACGGGGTACAAAGACAACTTATAATGGCAACACAAATGTTTTCCGGGACAGCTGACGAAACAATGTTTGCCGGAGCAGCTAGTGTACTATTACGAGGAGAAACTTAAGTCAATAAATTAACATCATTAATTCCACAAAAAAAACACAGCTAAAGTTCCATGTTGAATTGCGAAAACTTCCTTTGAACTTCCAATGCCATCTAATGGAGACGTCTTACCTCAGAGCCTCCCCCTCGGAGGCCGTTCCGTAATAATCTGTTTATTTTAATTACGCTTCATTACTTTCATTTAATTAATTAAAATCCATAATTGACGGAGCCATGATGGGAGATAAGGGGGTGGGAACAAGACATTGCTTTTAAAGTGACACTCAGTGACGACGTAATTCAGCCGCGTTCGTTCGTTGAAATTCTCGTTCCTAGATTTTTACAAGAATACTGTTTTTAAAGATTTTTGTAACAGTTATTTTTGGCTTTTTTCTTTCCTAACACGCACATTAAGAATATCTCAGGATATTGCAGTCCTTAATATAGTAATAATAACATAACTTAAAAGAATAAATAACCGACTTCAACCAGTAAAATTTTCTGGATGAACGTAAAGCAAAGCTCTTCCCGGTTCTTCTGGCCAGTAAAAGAAATGATTTCGAACTGGGGACGTTCGAACGACGACGAAAGCTGTTGATGCGTGTGTCCGGTTCGCGGTTCTTTTTCAGACTGCCCTAGTGTGCGTAATTTAGTAACTGGTGTATAGAGTGATTCTTGAGCATAGAATAGTAGAGAAACAGTGTTAATAATGTTTTACCAATATACCTATCAGTGGCGTGCACACCATATAGGCAAAAAGACACTGCCTACCTTAGTATTGTAGCTTCCCGACCTGATAATAGAGTTATTGCTAGATATTTTTTTGTTGTACTCACGACAGAGGCTAAAGAAGGTTCTGTGTGTTTGTGGGTGAGTAGATAGGTTACCTATATTTCGTAAAGACAAGTTACCTATACATAGGTGTCAATCGTTGGGGATCACTGCCTACCTTGTCGCAAAAGCCAGTGCACGCCACTGATACCTATATTGGTAAAACAACGTTTGCCGAGTCTGCTATAAATCCAAGGTGCCTAATACATTAGGTAAAGTCGATCGCAAACCGGCGGAGTACGGACGGGGAGCAAATGACATAAGATATGAGATTAGAGATTAGACGAGTTCACGTGAAGTTGGTAATCCAATAAGGCGAAGTTGGCTCGGCGATCATTAACTGCTTTATCATAGTTATACAGGCACAGTTTAGTTTATAGTTAGTACGGTGCGGTATAACGATAATGATCCTCTAATATCCGCTTAGAAACTGGTCAGATTGTGTTTGTGACTTTGACAAAATACCTACCTCAACATTTTATGTTGTTTTCGGGATAAAATATAATGTTACTTTAAAAAAATATATAAAATATGTTTGTCAAATTTGAAATTTACGAAGCCTGTGGCGGATAGCATTCTGTTTCAATGTTTATTTTATTATTTATTAAAAGTTAAACCTAATAATTACATCTTTTATACTGGACTGATGATATACGCAAGATGGCTCGCAGAAGCTGGATGCGAGAAGCCGAAAACAGATCACAGTGGCGTGCAATTGCAGAGGCGTATGTCCAACAGTGGACAAGTATGGGCCGATGATGATGATGATGATATTTTTTTATTGCTCAGTAGGTAAACAATCGTTTGACTAACATCCTACCTTATTAACATCAGCAGAGATGTGCTGTACGATGGAGTACACTTATTCATTAGGTACCTATTTACAGCAGTGGCTTAAATACCTCCAGACTATACTCGACAGGAAACACAGACTCCGGCAAGTATCTCCACCTCCTGGCGGTACGCACTATGAAAGTAGACGCGTAAATGGAATGTACACCTGGTACGTTCTCCTGGTTGTCCTATTGTCAAAATGCCATAGGAGTATTATTATTTTATTTTATTTTGGATAGCAAACAGTTGTACATTACAAGGTAGTTTTACAAAAGACTGGATAGGTAGTTTAACTAGTTAAGATTTTAACAATTTTAAGACTTACTCAAAGAGGCGAGGGCATCGAGAAGTATATCCGTATTGCGAAAATATTTATAATAAGTGTATAAATATCAAAAAAAAGGTAGGTTTTAGTGTTGTAGGTTAGATTTATAGCAAAATTCAGAGTATTACAGGCTATGCAACTCCGTAGCACATTATCCAAAATCGACCCGATAGAAGGGTGCGCCCTTAGTGATTTGAATTTGAAACTTGGTAAATTCATCTTCGTGTCTTAAATTAGTCAAAACATCTTATTAATATTATAAATGGGAAAGTGAGTGTTTGTTCCGCTTTCACGCCGTAACTACTGAACCGATTGCTTTTAAATTTTGCAGACGTATAGTTATAAGTCCGGTTTAAATAATAGGATACTTTTTGTCCCGGAAAAAATGATATTCCCGAGGGTAAACAAAAATATTCCTTTATACCGCAATATAACCGAAGTTCACGCGGGCGAAACCGCAGGCGGAAAGTTAGTGTAAATATAAGTAAGGACTAAATAACGGTAGAGTAATTGTAGATAACACAGCATACCAAGATGTGTGTGAATCCTTTAACGGCGATCAACCCTACGCAAAGCTACTGGCGCTACCTACCCTGAAAAAAAATCCAACAGAATTTTTCATTTCAAAATTTTGCTTCTTTCTACACGAGAAAATCTTCGTTACATCATTTAGGTAGTATACAGCTTCCAAATAGAATCACTTCACTCTTGCTGAAGATATGTACGTACAGTCGTAGCTATGGCGTGTTACCTCCATGTCATACACCAAGAATTTCGTTCTGAACATTCTCTTCCACGTGCTGGGTCAAATCTCAATGGTTTTGGAAGGTTCCTCCAGATCCCTTGAAGCATAAGGCAATTACTGTCAGACCTTATTAGATTTTGATAGATGCTCCACCCCAGCAGTGTTTCACGTGTTACATTTGATAGTATTATCTAGAACTTTGCATGGAAGACAGACATGATCCCATATGGGAGGGTATTTGCATAAAGGGTTATTGATGGCGTGTTAATTAATGCCAGTATTATGCAATATTATTGGGGCGTAATTAGTAATTTACCGTATTTTCGTAGGTTTAATTTACTGTATAATTTTGGGTTGGATGTCCTTGCATTTGATGTAATTATAATAATGTAGGTAATTGTAGGTATTCATTGTCAAGGTTTGTCGTTTGCCTGCGTCCTGTATTTTGAAATAACACTATTATAATTTGATATGATGTTTAATTATGTACCTTACGTCTTTTGAAATCTGATTAATATTAAACCATCGTAATCAATACATACCTAGTATACAACGAAGTCACTATGTATTTTTAAAACTACGTAACAGAATTTGATGCAGTCTTATTACTTCACAGAGTGATTATTGAGGAAGGTTTATATGTATAATACGTGGATATATCATAGCAGAGAAACACTGTTAATTAGGCGTTTTGGCAAAACTAGTTAGTTAATTATAAAATGGTGGTTATTACTATACGCCACGTCGTTAATCCCTAGTTGATCCTTTTCACACTGAATATACCCTTACCGTCCTGTGCTGGTATAAATACAGCTAATATAATTATTTCCACATCCCAGACCAATATCATTGTTTGAATTAAGGTATTTTTATTTGTCACGAATAACAACTCTACCTTATTGATCTAAAGCACTTTTTTGGCCAAAATGTAGGTAGAATAGCTTAGTTAAATTCCTTTCTAACAAAATATTCAGGGCAAGTTATATGACGCGGTTCGAGTGCAGAAAACTAGGGATGCTCCAGGATAAAGTTCGGAGGTGTTCTGTCTGCGTTCAAGTCGTAGTAGTTCGGAAACCAAGCAAAGTATGTCCGGAAGGAAAATTTATACGCTGCAGGAGTAACAGTAACAATGTATTGTGTAGTTGATAAAACGTAACTTTGGCTTCCTCTTCGACGCCGCAACGTTGAAAGTTCTGTGTTAGGGGCATTGGCTGTACGAAATATGCATCCTAATAACTTTACATGGCGTTCTGGACATACCTTTACGATGTGCGATAGTCTGTCTGCAAGATCCTACAGGAGTTTTGTTTAACATACACAGTCTGAAGTCTATGTATAAATCCTGAAGGTTTGAACAGAGATTTTGGAGTATGTAGTGATGTCTCCTTCGTAAAATACGTATGATTAAAAATTCAGGTTTTTAGATGGGTTTTTGATTTCTTATACTCTTGAAGATATTTTTTTTGCATTCGAAGATGTCCCAAAAGTAGTAATTTTTCATATTTAATCTATTTAAGGTGTCAGTTGCTTACGTCGCAGTTGCACACTTGGAATACACATTTAGATTGCACTAGTAATCTATTCTGTGTTGAATCTAGCACCAACTAAATTGCTGACCATTGCATTGGCCCAGGAAGATAGATTCACACACATTCACTTTCTATATCGCCAATGTAAAATAGTCGGCTGATGAAGTTGGCAGCGCTGTCACAGTCAGCCGCTACCAACTTTACCATCAAAGTTTGGCAAAATCTGTCGCGAACAATTTGCAGCAAGCACGCGCGTTACGCAACTTAGTTTTGCCCCGAAATTTCTGGGTTTTCAACAACGACGCATTATCGCCCAGATTACTGGACAGATTATGGTGGGACAGGCCGCAGAAATTATTACGGTATGACCGTTGGACCGGTTGAGTTATACAGTTTCGTGTGTCATCTGAGCTGCCTTTGCTATATTAGTCCTTGAGACGAATGGTCAAGAGGTTTTCAGTTTAGTGAGGGTACTTCTGCGGGGCACTAGTCCGATTGTCCCATTGCGCTGGATTTATACGCGATGGTAAGCCCTGGATGGGAATGCGGATGTTCATAATTATGAGAAAACAATTTCTCGGATGCGCAGCGAGGCGGGCCGGATTAAGACGCGCGGGATAATAGATAAACGGGCGACCGTTTAATTCTGTGAGAGGATTCCGGGGTACAAATTGTTTTGCTCACGGTTTGTTTGTTATTCGACTTTGGTGTTTCATTTTGCTTTAAATACATCTTCGGGGGAGACAAGTAATTTCTTTGAAGATTAAGTAATCAAGTCTAATCCGTAAGTGGAAATATCGGTTTGAAAAATAGCCTATGCAAAAAATGTTGACTTCTTAACAGCTCACTACTGAGAGTAATTTATACAGGAAATGTTTACGGTTTGAGACTTTGAAGTGAAGTTATATTATTGCGAAAATCTTTCTATACATTAAATAACTTAGCTTTTCAATAGCAATTCATAATAAACAGACCTATACCATGTAACCTTTTGACCGGCGGAAAGTCAAATTGTGTTTTCTTAGTGTTTCGAATACTGCACAAAATCCCTGGACTTTTAAGTAAGACTTGAAGAAGCTGACGAGGGCCTCCCCCAATGATTTCCACGATCATTTGGCATTAATGGCATTATATTATTGGCATTTCACCCTTTTGGCCAGCGTGGGCTCGGCAGGCAGGTTTCCGATTACAGTTTATCTCACAGAGAACATTGCTGTTCGTCCTCTGTAGAGTTTCCTCGGTTGCTTCTTACGACCCCCATGACGGGAAAAGCTGGGCTGGGGTGGTGCCACATGTATTCTATTCGCCCTCATCACACGGCTGATCATCTGGCTGGGCATCATGTTGTTATATGTTCCTGTTATAAACATACATTATTTTAAATTATTGGATACATTCCCATACCTTTTGCGAGAGCAGCGCGCGCACCAGCTGCTGGGCCACATCGTCGAGCCGTCGCTCCTGCTCGGCGGAGCCCTGGCTGTCGGCCGTCAGCTGGCTCCGGAGGCGCTCGTTCTCCGCCGTCAGCACTGACACCTCGTTGTGGTACAGGCTTGAGGAGGCCTGCGGGGTTAAAGAGACTGTGAAAATGTTTGCTTTCATATATGATGATAACTGTTTTATGCTGGATTGGCAAAAACAACAAGTCAACATTGAGTTAGATCATTTGTAATGGGGATTTTCAAACTCCAAAAGTTTCTTATCTAGATGTCGCTAGTAATTATCCAGGGGGACTTCTGTCAGCTATAATTTAGTTTCTTTTTTCTTATTATTTGGGTGAGTTACGAATTACTTCAGACACTTTTGTAACATGTCATGACAAACAATTAAAAAAAGTACTGTCGCCTTCAATACGGACTGCTTGAAGTTAGTAATTTCATTGACATTTGTCCCCCTAATACAAATAGCGCCATCTGTCATAACTAAGAGAAAAAGGGGCCCTGAAAATTCCCCATTAATGAAACGCGCACAGACATTATAACTCAATATTGTCCACCGGGTATGTAGGCGTCGAAGCTAGCCTATGTAACCTCGAGCTTGTCTTTGTTTATATTCGCGCCTATATACCCAGTGGACAATATTGAGTTATCAACATTGAGTTATTGTAAAAACAAACGGTGTAGACTTTTTGAGGAATGTAGAATCTGAGAGAGTAGTGCAGTTGCTACTACAATGTACCAAATAGGTGGGTGGTAGGTGTATTTAGTGAGGCCTTTGAGTCTGGTTCTTTGTTCTAAGGATGGTGTGCTCTTAGCTCCGAAATTATAGCCATTGAGTTAAATAATAATATAAAGTGAAACCGCGTGGCCTCGACTAGCATGTAATGTTATTAAAGAAAATATTTGTGTTTCTGAATAAATTAAAAATGTTGTCACTTGTTAGGTTCGAACCCTATCATCCTATATGTACTGTATTCGAAGTTTATTAAATTCTTATATGAAAGTCCCGTCGTCTAGACGTGCCAACTTTCACCCTCACACCTATCCTAGGTTTGTGGGAATTTCTAATTTCAAACGTTGACTTGTACTTTTTGCGAAACGAGAAAATTAAAGCATTCTTTTCGCTGTCCAAATTCGTGTTCGCGTCACAAATGAGGATCTTTTTCCTGAATTGTAGGTTCGGTGCTTCGTTTTGAACGGAACCTTTTGCAAAGGTCGTATCATTCCCGGTTTTAATGAAGAGTCCACCCATGAACAAATCACCAATTGTATTTGATCCCCCGGCTACGAGCAACTGCATTGTTCGAGTGCACTTCGGAAGGTCACTCTATATTCGTCTTGCTGCTAGAAAAGTGCTGACGAAAACGGACTCTACGTACATTGAAATAAAAACTAATATTTTCTACATTTGGGGATATTCATTACCGGGTTGGAGAGTGTCGGATTATTTGTACGTCTGTCTGTGGAATCGTTTTACACGTGTGTGTTTAATTTTGACGGCTATCACAGTTGGCAGTATTTATTTTTTGAGGGCGAGGCAGAGCCGCGCTCGTTCGCTCGCAATTTGTATGGGAACCGGATGTTAAGGGCACTCGGATATGACGAGGGGCATGAAACCGCGTGTCGTGTTTTGATGCCCTGTTGGACATATTGTAAACATACCTAGATAGGTACTTTGCTATGCTAGAGCCTATATTTACTACATATTTTTATATGCTACATGATTTATTTTTATCACTACGAAAAAGCGTTTGACCACCATCCTGTTTGATGTTAAGCGATGTGGCCTACGATGGAGCACACCTGTTCATTAGATATGCTAACAACAAAGGTATGATTAAGTATACCATATGTTTCACGGATTCACGACAAATCCACAAAAAAAGACAACGTTTTAAAGTCGTTTTACACCGCCCGTGTACTATGCGCTTAAATGCTTACGGAAACCATGTTACTTGTAGGTATTTTGCTTGTAGGTTTTTCAGGCATTAATTTAGTATGTAGCTAGAAAATAATGTGTCTTAGTAACATCCTCCTTAAACAACAAAACGACTTTAAAACGTTGTCCTTTTTTGTGGATTCGTCGTGAATTCTTATTATGTCCTAATAATTTAAAAATCCGTGAAACATATGCTAGAATCGTCTAGCATATAAAAATATATAGTAAATATAGCGTCAAGCATTGCAAAGTAAAGTAGGCTTTTTAGGCAATCTATGGGCCTTACTGTCTGTTTTTGTTATTCCTTTGAGCGAAATGGTTTACACTTCACGCCTTTTAATCCCAAAGCGGGGTAGGCAGAGGCACTTGCTAAGCAAGTGCCCACGGTTCACCAAGCGTATTTATCCAACGTGACAGGGGGTGAGCCCATCGCCGTTATAGGGTTCACACACCTTGTGGTGTGCGGGTTTCATCACGATGTTGCCCTTCACCTACGCGCGGCGTTAAGATCCATAGGCTCTGAAAAAGAAATCCCATTCGTACAGCGTTCGCAAGCGATATCCCGACCAAGCTGGAATACAGAAGCTCCCTCGACATGGTTATTACTCCACTAACACATGTGAAGTAATACTCGAATACCCATGATTAAAATGTAGTCAGTAACACATAGAAGTAATCTCAATGCGCACAGATGTGTATTCCCGATAGCACATCAAAGTGAAGTTTTAATTAAACCGACAAAGAAGAACGAAATCCCAATATTTAAAAATTACACGCCCCCGAAACAGAGATGCCCCAATCAAAGTGATGATGTAATTAGATATGTCTTTTGAAGGTGGAAAATTGGGTTTATTTAATGTTTTCCCGTATGACGTTTCCCCAATTAAAAGAATTTTTTGAAATTGCTTTCAATTTAATGGGTACCGCAGCGCCAGCATCCACATTACCTTTTGTATCCCGAACATATACCATAAGGTAATATATATTACATAAAACAGCGGATGGGTATTATACCATTTATATGAACTAGTTGGACTGGTAAACAATCTTTTTAGTGCCCAACTACATAAAATATATTTGGTCATAGTGGCGCCCGACCATCTACGATTACGCGATTGCAATCGAGTAGGTCGCGGTTTCGAGTCGGGCTAACTGAGGCGAGTACCAATGGGACTCTTTTTACAGAGCCTGTGTATGATCAAGCAAACGCTGTCGTACGGTGAAGGAAACTCTGATGAACCCGCAACCCTTGTGAAAGCCTATAACGGACGGACTGCCCCCCCCCCCCCCAGGTTAAATACGCTTGACGAGTGTTTGCTTAGGATTGTATGTATATAAATCCCGTTCCTGTGGAATTCCGGGAGTCCCTTTCTTAGTGCACCCCTACGGTACCTAAGCTAAGTCCCTGCCAAAATTCATATTCCTACGTTTAGCCGTTTAGGCTGTCAGCTTTTCCTTTTATTATTTAGATTAAGACTTTATAGTTTGATACTGATTTGATGCAAGAATATTTTTTTTTAGATGCATACTAACGAAAGTATTTTTTGTAGAACTATACAATTTAGGTAACAATTTAAAAAAAACAAAAGAGCGAGTACGAAGACAAACGATCATAGAATAAAATTGATGCATCTCTTTCACTTTCAACTAACTTTTACAAAGTGTTTTTTTTTAGAAAACCCCTCATTTACCTAACCTCAATACACAAATATTTGCACAAATAATGCTATTACTATAACTGTGCTAGATCCGTTCAAAATTCAGTAGGATTCTAAAACTGGTAATGGAAGTTCTCCTGAAAGCCGAATACCGCGGCCAAAATTAATTATAATTTCCTAATATTACGTTTCCGTCGTAATTAAATGAGGAAACTTTGTGGAAACATTAAATTGATACAAGTTTCGCTTGTTGTTTACCGAGTTCTGTGATTGATACAGACTCTGCTGTGATTTTAATATAACATTTACCAACTTCAAATGAAATTTGATCCAAAATTTCGTGTAGCGCCATCTAGTGGTCATTCATATTGTTCGCATTGCAACTTCAAAAAGCAAGTGCCTCTGCCTACCCTGCTTTGACATTAAAGGGCGTGACGTGTATTTTTTAAAAATAAAAATTCCCATTGGTACACTTCCAGTAGCCGGCCTCGAACCCGCGACCTCCCGGTTGCAAGTCAAGTATCCGACCAACTGGACCATAGACGCCGTCTTATAAAAAGAACCAATGTATTAAACGTGATTCACATGCTAGTACTTAGAATGACCTCACGGTCGGCCATTGCATGTATTGGCCTCGTAAATCAGCAACCCTTTGCTTACAGTGTGACTCGGGGAAAGCATTTATCAAAGCCTATTTCTAGGCTGAAAGCTGTACCTACTGCGGAAACAATACTGAAACTTATACATACACTGAGTTCTGTTTGCAGTTTATAACACTATGGGCCTTACCAATAATGGCGGAATTGCTATTTAGAAGATACAAAAAGCTCAACTTAACTTGTCAGTTGTATGCCAAATACGAAATAACCTGTTCAAGTAGATCTGTAATAACAGTTGTGTAAGTAAAAAAGCGTTTATTGGTAAGGGGGTATATGAAGAAAACTGTATTAAAATCAGTCGCGTAAACCATTTTGTTAAAGAGACGAGCACGAACTTTACATTAATCTTTTAAACCGGGTAACTGTGGTGAAACGTCGAGCAAACAACGAAGGTGAGTTAAATAGTGAAAAATGCTTAACTTAACCAATGATAAGCATTTTTCGCGCCGTAATACCCGGTTCAAACTACACACATCAAAAGTGTCTAGGGATCAAGAACATTTTTAGCTCTAAAAAAATCTAATTTATTTAAATCAAATCTAATCTTCTGGATTGGTCTCCTACCTATTTCCCCATGCCTGTATCAATGACTTATCACCACATTTTGAATAAAATATGAATGAATTCAGTTTTTGTAAAATATATTCTTGATTGCAATCTTCTAAAATGTACTTGATCCCTAGACACTTTTGATGTGTGTATTTATATCCGTTGCGAAGTTTTAAAGATTTGAGCATACATAGGGAAATGCAGTGAGAATCGACTTAGTTTTATACAATGTATTATTATAATAAAAAATAATAGTTTCAGATACTTGGTTTATTCTTCTATTGTGATAATATCCATCAAAATCAAGACTGGATTGAAACTTTATATTTGTGGCTGAGATTTAACGATTGTAGATACTTCTGACCGACTTCAACCACCGTGAAACAAAAGATATTTTGATAAATTAACTACAAAATGCTGTCACACCTTTCTATACTAAAACGGGACATTCCATAACACTTTGTCATTCTGTCATTAACGAAATATTCTATTTAGCCAACGCAGTTATAACCTGTCGGTCGGTCGAGGCGAAACAATGAGCGGACCCACGTCAAAACCCCTGAATGTCTGTAACCAACCGCAGGGAGGGCCAACAAATCCTCTCGTCATTAGTTCGAGTGTAAATTTGACAACGGAGGGGCTTGGGAGGTCTGGAGGGTGCCCTCCCGTAGTCCGTAGGTACTTGTACTGGGGCCCAAGTCTGCTAGACTCTAGCGTAGTTGCATCGCTCTGGCCACGTAGCAGTAAATGATGTGCATCGCTGTTTTACTACGGACGACAGCGGAACGAAAGTGACGGAATCAGCAATGCATATCGTTTGCCGCTACAATGTCAGAGCGATGCAACTTCCAGAGTGTAGTACCCTTAGGCTCCGGATCGTGGACGGCGAGAAACACATTTAGGCTTTAGATTTTTAAACAGAATTAGCATGATTCAATTTCCCCAAATGAATCCACTCAAATACAAATACAAAATGTTTATTGCGTTGTAAGTGTACCTACAGTTAAGTTCTTATAATATACACACACCAAAAGTGTCTAGGGATCAAGTACGTTTTAGAAGATGGTGCCTGTCTGCAGCTTCTACTTGGTACCTTAAACATTGCAATGTCAGAAAAATTACTTCTACACATCAAAAGTGTCTAGGGATCAAAAACATTTTTAGCGTTAAAAAATCTATTTTTTTAATCAAATCTAATGTTCTGGATTGGTCTACCTGATTTCCCATGCCTGTAT
Organism: Conopomorpha cramerella; assembly: GCA_012932125.1. Taxonomy (NCBI): domain Eukaryota; kingdom Metazoa; phylum Arthropoda; class Insecta; order Lepidoptera; family Gracillariidae; genus Conopomorpha; species Conopomorpha cramerella. Next base: position 5,186 of record SJJU01004304.1, on the reverse strand, counting down.
CCATGATTTATCACCACATTTTGAATAAATTATGAATGAATTCAGTTTTTGTAAAATATATTCTTGATTGCAATTTTCTAAAATGTACTTGATTCCTAGACACTTTTGATGTGTGAATGTAAATTAGTCTCACACATTGCTCAGGGACTGCTAGTTTGGACTAGTTTGGCTAGAATAGGGAATATATGGGGATATTTGTTTGTTTCTTACGAATAACTATATTTCAGGGAACCTATTAAAGGGTAAGGCCATGGACATGAAAGTAGTATTGTGTCGTTTTCGCGTCAGCCATTTTGCATTCGAAAGAAAGAGACAGTAAAAACCATATCCATAACCATGGAATTGAAATTGGGTTCCTAAATATTCCGCACCTTGCGTAGGCTTACTAAGGGATTCCTTCACTTGACACAATGTTTTAATTAGACTATGATAAATGAACCTATCTAGAATATAGTTAACTTAGCGAATCTACTTTAATTAATATTCATGCTAAAATATTATGAATGTCCAATTTTACGGCTGAATGAGATAGATAGCAAGTGGAAAGGTCAACATCTTTTTGACGTGACATCTGGACGCACTTTTTCATATTCAACAAATGATAGCGATTTCAATGGTATAGTTCTTTACCACAAAGATATTTTTGTTGTTGTACATTTTGTTGCAAATGTTGGGTAAGAAACGATACATTTGAACAAGTTTAAAATGTCACATTCACAAATATAACTATATTTATATAAGTATCTATTTATAGTCTTCGAACTTTAGCTGACTCCGTAAACAATAGGCAAAAATATTTGCACTTAGGAAAATGAGAAAGGTAAAAATCACTCTTCAATTGTACGTCGGCAAAAACTTCACCGATTCTATAACAGTCTTTCAACAATCATTTGTTCGGTTCACGGAGCGTGAAATTTAAAATTATCGATACATTTTACGGGGAAAAAATTCAGTAGGAGACCGTCATGGATGCAGAACGTTTTTACACTTTGAATCACCCAGAGCAAGCTAAAATGGACCGAATTTGTGTCACGAGCCATGCAAAGGTAGTTCTAATTACTTTGGCATCGTATATATTTCAGGTTTTTGGACAAGAAGTTATACGCATTGCGTAGTTCTGCCGACCTTTCAATGATAAATGTCACTAGGTATTTAAAGTTTAGTTTACAGTGGTGGTGGTGAATAAAGGTCGGCTGCGATAGGGTGAAGGGGCTAGGGTGAACCTGAATTATTGTTTAGAGGGACGCAGTAGAGGGAGCTTTTAAACCAGGAATCCCCTATTGTGCATGGCCGATTTCCCGTTTTGCCGTCATTTTAATGTTTCGCTCTCCACGGGGAGTGCCCGGGCTCCGGTCCCGAGTTTTGAATTGTCCCTGTTGCAAATTGACGAAAGTCATATAACGGGATACAATGCACAGTTTTAACATTGAATATCAAAAAGATTGAGTCATTGAGATTGAAGTGATTGAGCATAAAAAATATTTCAAAAAATTTATAATAATTTTTATCGCCTCCTTCTTTTCAATTGTTATAAAATATGTGAGCCTATAGTGTCGATAGACTCACCACTGACCATTTTTTGGCGTTTCTTTTGACAGCCACCTTCTGGTACCTACATTATTTATATGAATAACATACCTCGTTCATATTATTGAGTAGACAAAGGGCATCTTCGTAAAATTGTTTAGTCCGCGTCAGTAATTTAAATAATATACCTTTGCACAGAGTGTGTTAGAAAATTCAGTGTGCGTGCAGTAATGTCGGAACACGTTTTATTGCGTGGGGACTCGTTGGTACAGTCGGCTGCAAAATGATCTAATGAAAGATACAGTCAATATTAAATATAGGCATATGCTTATCCTTAACCAATTAAGATTTTGTAATAGTGGTGTATTTTATAATATACTAGCTTTCTGCCCGCAGCTTCGCCCGCGTGGACTTCAGTTATATTGCGGTATAATCCAATATTTTTGTTTTCCCTTGGGAATATCAATTTTTCCGGGGTAAAAAGTACCCTATTATTTAAACCGGACTTCTAACTATAAGTCTTCAAACCAATCGGTTCAGTAGTTACGGCGTGAAAGCGGAACAAACAAACTCACTTTCCCATTTACAATATTAGTAAGATTTTATACGTAAGAGAGGCCTATGTCCAGCAGTGGACAAGTATGGGCTGATGATGATGATGATGATACGTAAACTAAGTGTTTGTGTTGCGTACCTTTTCGTTAATGTGACAACTAGAAACGTCGTCAAAATGTACATTAATGCCATTGCTAAATACACTATCTCCCAAATTCAGAATTATTGATATAATTATAGTTAAAAGTAAAATAAATAACAGTAAAATTTTAAGTCCACTTTTTAGGAAGTTTGTATACCTGTAATTAGACAGAGACAAAAAGCAGAAAATAAAAACAGTCAACGTGTTTTTCTAGCAGTGAAAAGTCAGCGGTTAGACATAATAATTGTGCACTCGCCTGTACACACAGTAGTAGGCAATATGACAAGATGGCCGTTGCTCTTTCTTGCACACTCGAGGGTTGGGTAATGGAAAAAGTTGGTGCATTTCGCTGACGACTGGAAGGGTTATCCATTGTGGATGTTCGGCTGTTTAAGGGTTAACCCTTGAGAGTTCAGGGGGAGACGCTCCTTTGTACGCCATTGTCGTTTATTGTTATACATCTGGGATTGGAAAACGGGAAAATCTGGTATATATAATAATAACAACATAAAAAAATATTTAAAAATATTGTGTGTTCGGTCTAACAAGGAAAACGAAAGCCAGTTTTTTATTTTAATCACTATGAACTTTTTGTTCGTTTGACCACCATCCTACCTGATGTTAAGCAGCGATGTGGTCTACGATGGAGCACACTTGTTCAGCAGGTACCTATTCACCCGCGACTTGAAGACCTTCAACCTCCTTTTATTCCCAATTTCTCCTATCGTTCTGTCTCAATACTACATAGTCATGTCAAGTCAGGAAGTCCTGCACAAAAGCCGCGACACCTTGTGACTTATACCCACCTTCTGACAAAAAGGCTTAATAGAATAAAAATGGTATTAACAAATAGGTACATTTCACGTGTCTTTTTAATCCCAAAAGCAGGGTAGGCAGAGGCTTTTGCATAAATATTCCCGGTACCCCAAGCATTTTTTATTTATATAATTGTTTAATGAAACGCACACAGACATTTATATTCGCGCCTATATACCCGGTGAACAAAATAAAAAACGCTATAGCGTTTTTTATTTATGTTTTTGAAAACAGTGAACAAACGCTTTTACGATTTCATCTCACAAGATCTACACTACATTTTTCCAGAAATTCTACCACAATTTTGTCTATATATATAGATAGTAAAAAAGAAGACGTAAAGTTAATTCATATTTAGTATTTCGCAGCAGAGGCGCCCCCTAGCGGCGTTTCCCCGCATTTATCAGCGGGCGTGTGTTGGACCATCATTCTCGGATTAGCCCATTACCCAGCAGTGGAATTAATTCGTCGGACGTATCGCCCGATGGCCCGTGCGGGGTGGTTTGTCACATAAATACTTCGAAGCTACCCCCCCTTTGAGAGGGGCAAGATAACGCGCGTGGTTTCAATTATTCTCCATGTTAATAATTGAAATATTACAGAATAGTTTAAAAAGAATTAAAGGTTAAGTTGAAATAACATACAGATGTCTGTAGGTATGTGACTACACTTCACGCCCGTCCCTAAGAGAGGTGGGCAGAGATTACAGATCCCCATTTGTCACGTTCCTGACATACCTCTTTCGCTTTATAAACATTCATACATCTGAGCATCTGACATATTATGAGCGTCTGTAGTCTAGTTGGTCGGATACTTGACTTGTAACCGGGAGGTCGCGGGTTCGAGTCCGGCTACTGGACGTGTACCAATGGGACTCTTATTTCAGAGCCTATGTACTCAACGCAACGCTCGTACGGTGAAGGACAATATCGTGATGAAACCCGCACACCACAAGGTGTGTGAACCCTCCTCGGGGTTAAATACGCTTAATAAGCAAATGCCCACAGTTCAGCAAGCTGTTTTGGGATTAAAAGGCGTGAAGTGTGTGTAGAACTAATGAAAATAGTATTTCCATAGAAGAATTTCACGCAACACAATACGGCTTAATTTATTGTGAAACGAATATTAACTTTCATATGAACATTGCATACATTAATGGTGAATGTATTCATACGAAAAGCGTTTTTAATAGACATCATTATTTCCAACGAGCGAGCGAAATTGAAACTGCAACGCAAATGAGTGTAATTCAGTCGACACAAGACGGTTTTTTGTTACGAATTAAAGTAGAAACCTATTAAAAAGATATGTGCTGGTAAATTGGGTGTTTCAGTAAAAGTAGTGTTTCTTCCGATATATGTCGTGAAAGGCTACCTAAGCGATAATAATATAAAAACTAGCATGGGACGTCCTAGGTTTTATTTTAATTTTATTTTATTTGTACAATATGGGAAACATACAGCTTTGAATAAGAACAGTAAAATAAAAACAAGGTTGTTAAAAACATAAACCAATGAAGTTTCCACTTTAAGATTAGACTTTTGCACAAAACATTCACTTCACAATTATTAACAAAGTTACCACATCTATACAAATATATATGTACATATGTACGATATATATAAACACGAATAAGTATAGTAATCAAAATAATAGTAGTTTTAATAAAGCTGTGCCGGCAAACATTTGTATTGCCATAGTAAGTTGCCTTTGCACCCCGTGTATTGGGAGAAATACAACTGGTAGATGCATAAAAAAGAGATAGTAGCCTACTGAATACGCATATAAAATTTGGTAAAAATTAGTAAAGCCGTTTCGGAGGAGTACGGTAACGAACATTGTGACATGGAAATTTCATATATATTTAGATACCAGTTGTATTTCCTCCATACGCGACGAAAAAGGCCACCTAAGGGAGGGGATTAATGTCCGAAGAGCTGGTTCCCTAGAAATATGTCGAAAAGTCAAGCAGACAACGAAGGTACGCTAAATGCTTATCTTTGGTTTAGTTCGTTTCGTAATACCCGGTATAAACTTTTAAAAATAAGTACTTATAAAAAGTCCAAGGGCGTTTTATTAAAAAAAAAATGTCTATTAAAAATCAATGCCACTTTTCGTTATAATGTTATAACTCAACAATGCCGTT
>SJJU01004294.1:0-29964 GCA_012932125.1 Conopomorpha cramerella | reverse complement strand
GTTTTTTTTTTTTTTTACACAGAAAGGACTCAATCCTCAAAAAGTTACTTCGGAGATATTGAGCTTCAAAGTTGGATCTATTGATCCGCCATACATGTGGATTGAGTCAGGGTACATAAAAAATAGGTTGTAGTGAACTTTTTTAACCGACTTCAAAAAAGGAGGAGGTTCTCAATTCGACCGTATATATGCTGATGAATATGTCTTAACTTAGCACCCTGGTATAGCTAACTCAATTTCGGGAAAAGTGTGAATTGAGTCGTTTCTGTGTAACTACGTCCAATTAGTGTACCCAGCGCCAGCGATGAATAGGGGCAAAGTACATAACAACTTTACCTTGTGTGTTTTAGTCACGCAGAACCTGTCATCAAAACTGATCAACCGCTTTCTTGGTTAACCATATTTGTACCCCTGTAGGTATTCTCCTTAATACATACATACATACACTTCATTCCTGTCTCCCAGAGGGGTACCCCTCTGGGAGGACTGTGACAAATGGAGATCTATCTCCATTGGCCAGGCCATCACCAATCTGGTCAACATATGTCCTTCTGGGGCGACCTCTACTCACCCAGCCCATTACGTCACCCATATAAATCTCTTTCGTCAATCGAATTTCATCCATTCTCTCCATATGCCCAAACCACCGAAGCATGCCCTTAATAGATATGTAATTTTATTTATATTCTAAGCATACGAAATTAACCCATTTACAGACCATTCATACTTTAAAATACTGCCGCCTTTAATTTTGTGGTTCTACCTCAACAATTTACTTAGTTAAAAAAAATAATATTATTATATTCTAAATTAATTAACTGTGCAGTGGTTAACATTTATTACGACTCGACTGACATTGTCCTATATTAACTATATCCAGTGCGGCCTGTGCCCAGCAGTGGATGGCATTTTTTTTCTTTCATAAGAACCTTCTGCTGTCATTAATAAGCACAACAAAAAAAGAATTAGCGACATCGGTCCACCCGTTCCAGAGTTATGGCGTGACAACGAAAAGTGGCTTTGATTTTTATGTAATAGATTTTGGTAAGTCATCATCCTGATATGATAAATGTATGTTTGTTACGTTAACTTACTCATCATTGAATCATCATGAAACTTACACATAGTCTTGAAGGTATTTAAAGTAACATGGGCTATATTTTGAAATTAAATTCCCATGTCTCCATTCCCGTTATACACCTATTATCATACTAAAGCAATTAATTTAAAACTAAATAGCCACTGATAAATGATTTAACAATACAGAGTAACGCACCTCTGGTTCAAATTTACTGGAGTATGGGTGCTTAATGACAGGTGGAAACTCGGTGAGGTAATCATCCAGCTTCTTGGTGATTTTTGGTCTGATGGTGCGAGCTGAGTACTCCAACTTGTCAGATGCTTCCCAACATGGCACTATATTGTGAGCGTCAACCTGAAATTTAATTAATCTTTTTAATGTCTGCTAATGGATGAAAGTCGATTGACGAAAGAGATTTATATGGGTGATGTAATGGGCCGGGTGAGTAGAGGTTGCCCCAGAAGGACATATAAAGACCAGATTGGTGATGTCCTGACGAAGGTGGCGTGAAAAGTACTCGAAACCGGAGGTCGTGTATGAAAAGATGTATGAATGTAGATGAAGCGAAAGGGCTATGTCAGGATCGTGACAAATGGAGATCTGTAGTCTCTGCCTACCCCTCTGGGAGACAGGCGTGAAGTGTATGTATGTATGTCTGCTAATTGACCACATTATTTCAATATGATCTAAAAAATTATGTTTATGAAAATAAATGGATACTGTGCCCACTATATGGAACACAAACTTTGAAAATTAAATAATTATTATTTTAGAACATCAGTTTTTTTATACGATAATAATGAAGACATTTGTATGACCAGGTCCTTTGTTCAGGTATTGGACAGATTCATGTGAATGTGTGAATAAAATAAAACTCCATGTCTCTTACTTTCTTTTAAATATAAAATTAACCTTGCAGAGCCATTCTAAGCAATCAAATACGGTATTTTTGAATGCATGAGTCTGCCCAATCCACGAATCTGCTGAATCCACGAGACAAATCTGTATATAAATGTGAAAAATTTTAAATATGTATTATAGGGTAGTTGAAACGCAGCAACTACAACACCTGTAACAGTGTCGGAACAAAGGCAAGCTGAATGCTTATATTTGGATAATTTTTACACTACAATACCCATCTTAAACTTTTAATATAATGTCAGTGAATGTTCCTTAAAAAAATATTTAGACTGTATAAGTTAAAAGAGTGTTCCACCTCTGCTTTTGATTAATATTCCTCAAATTATATTAAAACAAAATAGCATAACATACTTGTATAAGTGGCACATCCTTCTTGAGTTTCTTTTTAACTCCATCAAGCCAACCGAGAGGAACTCTCAAAGGGTTGAAGTCACATACAACAGCTCCAATATTATGCTTATCAACCCACTGCGGTAATGCTTCTGCACCGCTGCCCTCCAGTAAATGGAAAGAAATATTCAGGTTTTTACAGTCTGCTGCTACTTTTTCTAAACCTGCAACAATGACAGAAAATGAGTAGGACTGTTTAATAACATTCATGAGCTTCCACAAGATTGTAGACCAGACTCTTGGCTGGCCATATATTTTGTTCTGTACAAACCTTTTAGTAAAAAGTGAAAAGGTCTCTCTGATGCATTCAAGTACTTGGCAATCAAACAGAAGCACACATGTAGTGGAACCTCATTTTTCAAAGCTAATTTCTGTGCAAACAAGAAAGCCCAGTTATCTTGAACTCTACTGTCACGCGACATCCAATACACAATTCCTTCGCATTGTTCAGGGACCAACTGTTCCTGCGATATTATTCGGACGCGTTTCTTATTCAACTTATAATCTAAAACAGATTTCGCAGTTTCCTCTCGCTTCAGTTGAATTTCCTTCATGAAACTGTCGGCATTCCCGGAAACACCTTCAGATGAGGGCGATGATGAAACACTTGCAGCGAGTTTCAATTTTTTCGCAGCCGAAGCCATTATGATTTTTAAAATGCAGCTTTCACGACGGACAAATACCATAAAAATAAGAAAATAGCGCAAATAACAAGACACCGCACAAACCAAAACAATGCAAGAATGAAATCAATCAATACGTATTGACATAACTCATCAGCTTCTGTCAATCAATACTGACTAGCTCACTGCGGTCTCTTTAGCGGGATTTTCAAATGACCGCGCAAAATTAGACGGACGTTTCACAGGAATGCTATTATAATATAGGGATTAATTTTGGTATGATCAACTGATGAATAAAATCATTCTCTAAAACTGGGCGTGTTTTAGACGCCTGTATGTAAAATCCCATACTTCATAAAAGTCATATTATATAAGTTTTTTGTGCCAAACTTTTTTGGGGTTTACTTACCGACATTGTTTCTGAATCTGTATCCGAGAGTAAATCCATTTTTTCCCACCCAATCAGGGTGGAAGACCGGGCTAACTGGACTGCACTCTGGTAGGGAGTCAGTTGAGCCCAATGGACGAATGGCAAGAGGTGCGGTTACCCTGTTACAGCCTCAGTGGCGGTTTGTTTTATATTTTGTACAGGTAGCAAAGTAGGTACTGTCACTTCCGAGATTTATTACAAAAACTGCTAGGAAAACTCTCCAACTCTATGGAAACATTATCCCGATCTTATTGTTCCAGCGGTCTATGACTGTACCCACATAATATTAAATATCTAGTATCGGAGGTTTGGTACCGCAGTCTGTATGTATTAAAAGTTTATAACGTATATACGGCACGAAATTGAATAAAGATGTTTGGTCGACGGTTCAACACAGTTGCATTGTGCCGTGGTCACGACGAGCTGACTGTGTCGAACCGTTCGCGCCGTAATACCAGAAATAATAACATCAGTTTGATACTTTTATAAACATTTTATTTATTTATGAATGTAGCTTTTCGTAATTACACGATCATAATCGATAATCTTTCATAAAATTAGAAATAGAAAAATAATATCAAAGAGCTGATTTTGGAACATCTGATTCGCAATTTCATTAAACATTTGGATAAAATTATTGCGCAAGATATTTTTAGTTATAGCACAAAGTAAATACAAATCCTTTTTGTCATTTCAGTCAGTTAGAAAATATGCTAAGAAAACATAATTGTCCAAACACAGGATACATCCCTATTATGTCTAATTTATTATAATAATCATAGTGTAGTTAACAAGGCAGGATTGTTTGTTATTTTTCGAATAAGTACATGTTTTTAAATATGATTCAGTTATGAGCGTGTTCACTATTGAACGGATGAACAATGGATATGTTGCAATAAAAGCTTTCTTGCTCAGAGTTGTTTCCATTCAATAAATACATTTACGCCATTAAACTTATTCCTATATTTTATCCCGCTCTCGATAACTACAAAAAAAAATAGTCTCTACAAATGAAAAAATTAAATTATCATGATTTTCTTGACGTGTCATCATTTCGAAAGCAATATTACTACAAACAAAATATTCGTTTCATTTAACTGCATAGCATTTTATTATGGATATTATATTTTATTATGTTTTGAAGTATACAAATACCCGAGTAACTGTTTCACTATGAACACAAATTGTGGTTCGCATCTATTTTACATGTTCCACTAATACACAATACAGTACAAGGGTAAATACAACATTTTTATTTTGAAAAATACAAATGTTAGCATTATATAAGGCTTTCCAATTAATAATAATAATAGAAACGCTTGAGAAAAGTTCATCAAAGTCAAGTAAATAAAAAAAATATAGCAGATGGCGCGAACGAGGCGGCGCATTTGCAAATGGAACAATATGGCGTCGGAATGTTCTGCGGTACGTTGGCTTGCGTCGCATCGTTCCAGCCAGCTCCATTGTAAGAAAATAAGACGGCTTAAGTGGTTGTCGTAATAGGCGACGCTACGATTTTTTTAAGTAGTAAGTCCTATGCTTCCGTGTGACAGTGTGTGTGTGAAAGCAGAGCTATAGTCTCTGTTCCGCGCGCGCTTGTCCTTATTACTGGACGCAGCAGGAGTTCTTGTGCCCGTTCTTCTTCAGGCGAGACTTTGGTCGGTACTTCTCCAAATACGACAGCTGTTTAGCGTTGATAGCCCCGCGGCGCTGACTGGAATACAAAAAAAAAACATAAGTAAACTACAACTGTACACAACGATATTATTGAAGAGATTCCAGGAAGGAATGTACGCTTGAAAGTCTCTAAGCGTCCAGCTCAGTCGTGCATAAATGTCGCGCAGCTGTTTCCGGCGCAAGTTCAATGGCATATTTCCTTCAACATTGACGTAGTAGGTGGGCTGGATATTGCGAAATGTTTTTCAGCTCGTTAAAAGTTCAAGAGCGTCACAAAAAGACATTATCACTTTCAACAAAACAAAAACATGTTTTTTTTTATTCCTCCCATGTTTTCTTGTATTATTGTGACTAGAACAGTTTTGTCCATCGTAATTCTAATAACTTTGCCACGAATGTGTATACACGTCATAAACATCATCAGCCACATGACATCCACATAAGGGCCTCCCAATGATTTCCAGGAATTTTGGGGGAAATTCCAGTAATCACCACGCTTGGAGGGCGGGTTGGCAATCACAGTGGTGTTGTGGTTTAACTCACAGAGAGCGCCGCTGTCCGTCCTCTGGAGGGTTCCTTCGGTCGCCTCTTACGACCCCCAACAACGGGACAAGTTGGGCAAAGGAAAATTCAACTGTGTCACATGCGTCAGTGACGGTACATAGATACTCACTCTCGGATAGTCTCGACGGCCTCCTCGTACTTCATGCCGAGCTCGATGAGAGCGATGGCCACCATGACGGGCGCGCGGCCGAGCCCGGCCACGCAGTGCACAGCCACCGCAGCCTCCGGCTTGTTCTGGGCTCTGGGGAAGGAAACACCATTAAGTCTATATCGATGGCTTCCAGCCAAAAAGGCCTAAGCGACATTTTTGCGCAAAACGAGTTGAGTATGCAAGTTTGAATCACCTTTTTTTTTCTACGTCGATTGGTCTAGATTTCATAGCTGTATGACGGACTTTGATGTCGCTTACGCGGCAGAGATTATGTGTTTTACGTACAAAACTTTGCTTTTTTTAAACTTTAAACCACTCACCTGTAAAATTACTTAAATGTCGCTTAGGCCTATTTGGCTGGAAGCCGTCGATATATAGGTGTGTCTCTACCGAGTTATGAATAACTGACATGTTTATTTTCATACTTGGCAATGGGACGCGTCAAAATATAACTATTTGATTTGTTTGGTACTTGGCTGCTGTTGCCATCGACCACAACAACTACCATATCCACATTTTACATCAAAACACTTCTGGCAACCAAATGAAACCGGGAATGCCACGCCCATTCCCGACTTCATCTCCTAAACGAAAATTGGCTCATTTGTAGCCTTCAAGTGTTCACTCACTCTCTTTACGAGCACTCGTCGTCGAGCAACGTTATGCTTGAATTAGGATTTTACTGTATTGCCCAAAATATTTAGCAGTCATGTTGTGTCCAGTAATTGGATGGATTAACGCGTGCTTTATGTGCTTACTTACTGGACCTATACCTCTTGCAATGTTCCAGTAAGAAAGCCCATCGAGCACTGTTTGCGGTACCGTGTCGTCTACATAATGTTCGATCCTCTGAAAGCTGGTCTACCCACGCTTTTGTATGCCAACTTACATAGTACTATTCGGTATATTCAATTCTCATACTACATCGGATTTACATGGTCGTCCACTACGGGTGTGCGATTTTTTTATGATGGACTCGAACCGTCATCATTATATGTGATTTATAAAGAGTTTTCAGCACCATTGCATAATGTCAATTTGGTACTGCGAGAGGAAGCAATAACACAGCCCAATATTCATTGTCTTAATCCAAAAGGCAAGGTAGAGTGGTCGGTTGTATAATCTAGTTTTCTGTTTGCGGTAAACCGTGTTATTTTATACTTCTGAATCCCACCTATTGAATAGTTATTGAGTTATATAGGATAGTGTGCATATACGTTCACCGTGATTATTGCGTTGTAGAAATACTCGCTTGAAATACACAATAAGTGCTAATAATATACCATATTAAACCTATAATTATACAGTACGTCAATACAGTTTCGTCATATCATTTAGTGTTCTGTCGTGTGGTGTCGCTTCAATGATCGCAGCTATTCGATATCATCATGGTCCGCGGCTATAGTTTAGAAAATATATCTTCATTCATAATGACATAACTAGATGCCTTGTTACGCGGTAATTAGGTTAGTTTTGCCTCGTCCAGAACTACAAACAAAGGAAAAGTAGGCAAAGATTTGCCTTCAAATGTTATTCCCAGTTGTAGTGGGTTTCTAGATACTTATGACGAAGTTGTGTGCTTATATACCTAAGGCGCAGACCATAACATAAAACACTTACAATTATATGTAACAGACGAAGCTTAAGGTCAATATAACAAAGCACGCCTACAGCTTTTCAACAATAATGGAATTCCTTGAAACAAAACAGCTACGGTACCTACATAACACAATTCCATCGTATTTTTTTTACGAATGTTTACGCCCCAGTTTGGCCGTCACCGCTTTCTTAAAGAAATGAACCAAGTTGTAAACAATTTCTTGATGAAAGTTTCCCTTCAACTTGCGAGGGGTTGTGTGACAATAGAAACGTGACCTCAGTTGCCCTATTAGTACTTGAAAGTTGTCGATTAATAACGCTCTAATCGATCGACCGACACCAATGATTTTCCATATCTAATACCTCAACGATTAACATCAATAAACAGATATGTATCGTATATTATTTATCTATATAAGTGCACTGAACTGATATTATGTATTATCATTAAAAACGATCGCAAATTCATCGCACTTTATCGTTTAAGGATGTTGCCGGACGTACTTAGCAATTGCAAGAACTCCGGGGGTTTCTTTGTAGATTTTTTGGTCTAGTCTCAGTTGCTCGGTAAATTTAGTTCGGTTCTAAACAAAAGTAACCCTTTACATGTACAGAAGAAAGGCCGTTTTAATGTTGAATCTATTAAGACAGGTGCCAAATTGATTTGTTACTTTGACACCACCAAATAAAGTATACTTTACATTAACCACCCGGACAAAATAACCGAACTACAGAGACTGGACCGATTTTTTCAATTGGTTACACCTACGCGTCGCGGTCACGTCACTCGACACGCGCACGCCGTGTCACTAACACGTGTGGGCTAGAGGCTGTCACGTCTCCAGAGTACAATATACCTGACAACACTTTAACCGCACCAAAAATAGAACAATAGCCTGCTCCATTATCGTATACCAACGACGCTGCGAATGTAGAGTTGGCTTGCGACCATAACAAACCGTTCTGTATGTAAATAAGTCGATTTCGTTTTCAAGTTCAAGATAAGTGTAATGGCAAATAAAACATAGAACGCGTCACTGTATTAGCAAAACGTCTAGGTCGTGTCCTCCGGCGGCATTGTGTGGTCGCGTGCCGCCGACCAATAATCTTGCCTCCATAAAACTATATTGACTACGGCATCAGCAATATCGTCTGGCCGAATACATTTGTGCTGTCAACGTGACTGTTTATCATGGAATAAAGGCTCGGCATGGAATGGGAACGGCAAACGACTTGCCGTACTGGAGACATGCAGTAGCTCGTTTAAAAGTCAATTAGATACGCCGAGTTTATGTTCGCGAAATACTTAAAAAGTTAACCGACTTATCAGTTCAGTTTTGTACATTTCTCAGAATTATACCTACCAAATTGCAATGTTATATTCATGTGTTTGATTGACCTTGCAAATAAATCAAATTTGTTACATCATATTTATATTTCCAGTTAACATAAATACGTTTACTTGCGTAAATAAATAATACGTAAATAGCTCTAAATATATGCGTCTAAAGCCCTAATTATTAATGTTAATACCAGGAATATCTCGGCAATACATTTTGATGATCGTGACACATTTTGTTTCATACAAGATATGTATATTAAGCTATAATTTATTATGCAGCCAGCCTCCGAAAATAACCAAACATAAAACATTTTATTCCTGAGTGTTAAGGTATAAAATGGAGAAAGTGAACGATGAAGTGAAGACTAACTTCATACCACAACCGTTTGGGATGACTCAACGAAATACTAGCTAGCTAGGCTAATCGAGAGGCGTGCTAGAAGAATTATTGATGACGACAAACTAGCTGATCTTCTACTACAAAGCCTAGAACAGCGTCGTGAAAAAAGCGCTTTCTTCTGTGGATTGCGTTTGGGAGAGTGTACTTTGGAGTTGAATAATTGAATACCCCTCTCCAATAGCGTGCACTGGTTTTTACGACAAGTTAGGCAGTAATCCCCAAGGATTGACAACTATGTATAGGTAACTTGAACGACACGAAATATAGGTATCTACCTATCTACTCACCCACAAACACACAGGACCTCTGTTAGTCTATGTTGCGAGTACAACAAAAGAAGATATAGCAACAACTCTATCATTAGGTCGGGTAGCTAAAATACTAAGGTAGGCAGTGTCTTTTTGCCTATATGGTGTGCACGCCACCGCGAAATCACCAGGACACTCATACCACTTTCACAAGGCACAAGTCCGATCGTTGTGGAAGCCAGCAGTGAGTGGTCTTCAGCGAACGGGCATGATGAAGGTACTCACTTGTCACGCAAGATCTCGAACCAGTCGTCGACGACGTTCTGCGGCGGGAAGGTGCCGTCGTCGTAAGCCAGGTCGTGGACGGAGATGCCCTCGGCGGCGAGCGGCGCCGTGTTGTAGCTGGGCTCGCACACGCGCACCACTGTGCACACGTCGTGCTTCATCAGCTCCTGAAATCGTAAGGTATATTAGCCAATGGAGAAGAACAAAACTGATGAACTAATGGCGGTATTTTGAGCCAAAATAGCACGATTTTTTATTGTTTTACAAGTTCATTTGACAGATTGCATCACATTCGTTTGTCTATAACATGGGTAGCGGTAGACAGCGTACGAAACGCCATCTGCATTCGCGTTATATTTGCCCTACCGAAATGTTAAAATGTGGTGTATCAGAACTGGTGGAAGAATAGGAACTATTGCTCTATAGAAATAATAAATTTTGGTTGGTTTAAAAAAATGCTTTACACCTGAATTATTTTCAAATGTAGCACAAAAAACAAGTAGGTAAATCAATTTCATTCGATTCAGGGATTTGCTACCTATACACAAAATATAAACTGCTATAATGAGCTGTTTCCTAAAAAAATCAATCTGTCAAAGATAAAACATGAAAGAGATGCAACAACAAATGACAAATGTGTTTTAAAAGCATTGCTCTGATTTCTGACAGTATGGCTATGATGTAAGATAAGTAAATTACCATGAATTAACATAATTATTGCAATTTATTCTACCTATATGTAAAACGCCTGTGATCCGCATTCATTGAAATACATAACGTTTCATTTATTGTTATATATGACACCGAGTTGCACTCATTTGTATTAAACGTAAGTACCGAAACGATTCTTATGAGCGTACCTAAGAGACGGTTGAAAAAGACGTCATCATCATCAGCCACATAACGTCCACTGCTGGACGAGGGCCTCCCCCAATGAGATCCGTCATTTGGGGTGAAAGGCCAGTAATCGCCACGCTTGGCAGGCGGGTTGGCGATCGCAGTGGTGTTGTGGTTTAACCAACAGAGAGCGCTGCTGCCCGTTCTCTGGAGAGCTCCCTCGGTCGCCTCTTACGACCCCCATGACGGGAAAAGTTGGGCTGGGGTGGTGATACATGTATTCTATCGCCGTCACCACACGGCTAACGAAAAAGACGTACCTATAGTGATTAAGAATCATTTGTGCCCTATAATTGCCCAGTAACTAGTGCAGCAAAATTACAGTTTTTTTTACTACACTAATGTCCCCCACGAGATAACCTACACTGTGGACAGTTTTCATGTAAAACAACCAAGGCTGAGATGGCAAGTAAACATGTAGAGCAATTATATTATGATACACGGTAGCAATTTCTATTCATTTCAAGAGTACATCATGAAAAAATAACAGTAAGTCCGTTAGAGAACTAAAAAATATATTAACCAGATGATATTGTTTGGTTGGTTGGTTTAATTTAGAACTTAAATGTCGATATTTGTCGCAGATTCAGAAAATGTACCTACAAAGGCGAGTTTTCAGGGCCCTTGATTCCTTTAGTTAAGACAGGTGGCGCTAGCTGTATTTGGGGGCATAAATGTCATCGAAATGACTAACTTCAAGCAGTTAGTATTGAACTATGTCGATATTTAATTATGTATAATTTAGTTATTAAAGTAACTATGTGCAATGCCCTAACAGGGTCCATATAAATGTAGAGCTCATTCAATCTTATGTATCTACTTTGTATGACACAATAAAGAATACTGAATACTGAAGATGTCTGTCATATATATTATTTTCATTGTTCGTTTACATGTTAAAAACGTACTAAAATATAACTGGCATACGTCACCCTGGACACCTACTAGCGACATCTAGATAAGACATTTTTGGAGTCCGAAAATTCCCCATTGAAAATCCATCTAGAACATAACAGCACACCCACACAGAAGAAACATGGTTACCCAGTTAACATCGCAGCAAACAAACAGGTCAGTGTTTATCTTAATATCGAACGTCATTCCGTAGCGCATGTCATATATTCCCACGACGTAGTTCACGTGTATGCAATGCACACAAGAATAATTATGCGTAATAATCATACATACCGGCTGAGTAATTTGTGGTACATATGTACCGTACGTCAGTTTCTCGGAAATAGCAATAATATAACAGATAATTTTAATCAATGATTGACACTGTTCTCACTATATTCTCTCATGTATGACTTACGTAGATATTTGACCTCTCCCTGAGGAGGGTAGAGAAAGTTTTCCGCTGCTACTCTTGTGAATATAACATATACGTATATAGTTACGGTGTATTTAATACATAGTTTAATATCAAATACATATTAGTTCGACTCTTCGGCTACATGTTATCTAAACATCTGGACCTCAAACTTTGATTGTAACTAAGACTAAGTTTTAATAACGATACGTTGAATTATCATTGTAAATTGTAATAGAAAGATATTGTGGCTACAAACTGGAAAACGTGCCCCATAGTACAGAAACACCAAATTTTCATAAGTTATTTAAATCGAGAAAATGCAGCGTGATAAACGCTGACGAAAAAGACCTACACATAACACAAAACTATTTTTTTTGTATAAGTAGTGGGTATGACCCATTTTTTGTCTAAAAATGATGATACCCTTATAAACTCTTCTTCATTGAGTATAAAATAATAATAATTTGTCGCATTCGCGCCTGACGCGATTTTATAAATAAAACTAGCTGTCCCGGCAAACATTCGTTTTGCCATAATAAGTCGCCTTTGTACCCTGTGTATTGGGAGAAATACAACTGGCAGGTGGATAAAAAATAGATAGTAGCCGATTCTCAGACCTCCTGAATACGCATATAAAATTTGGTGAAAATCGGTAAAGCCGTTTCGGAGGAGTATGGCAACGAAAACTGTGACACGAGAATTTTATATATTAGATATGTTAAAACTATAGATGGTATGGATGGACTGTGTGAAAATGGCATGTGTATGATAGGTGTAACTGAAGAGATGAATGGCGAAAGGAAATGTGTTGCGCCGAACCCACCTAGTGTGGGACAAGGGCAGGAAAATGATATTAAAATTGTGTTATTTTCGGCAAAAGAATTACAACTACGAACTACCTACCCAGTGCCTACTGAGCTAGATAATTAGCAAAACAAACAAGATACTATAGTAGCATTGATATCATAATTAAATATTTAAGAAGCAAACTGCACCGGCCCGTTTATAAAATAAGCTGTTATAAACACAATTCAACTAGCACTAATTTTGGAACGTAAACAATATCGTCTGGTTAATATATTTTTTCGAGAAAATGCTAG
This sequence comes from Conopomorpha cramerella, assembly GCA_012932125.1. Lineage (NCBI taxonomy): Eukaryota > Metazoa > Arthropoda > Insecta > Lepidoptera > Gracillariidae > Conopomorpha > Conopomorpha cramerella. Next base: position 16,944 of record SJJU01004294.1, on the reverse strand, counting down.
ATATAATTATAGACGGCGACGTACCTACCTACTTACTGAAGATATCGTACTTCATGGTACCTCAATCTATTATAATTCTTCGAATAATGCATTTTTATGACAAGAAAAGATAATTACGATTACTTACGACAAAGGAACATTTTCCACAAATTTAACATTATAAAAAATTAAATTACTTTCCAATCCCCTCGACCCCATTCAATCCGTCTATTAGTAGCTTAAATAGAAGTAGCTACAAAGTGTGTTTTGGATGTCGCCACGAAAGTCGCCACATAATATAAACAAGCGCAGTGATTTCCTTTTAGGTCAAGCATTATTCGACTAACTTGCCTTAGAAGTCTCATCATTCCTTTCATGTCGCTCTTTGCTAGACGTGTAAGCAACAAAGTATACAGAGTACACATACCTGGAGGTACGACTGGATGGTGACGTCCGATGGCCGGTCGGTGATGAGGAACCTCATCGACTTGTACTCGATGAGGGACGGCGCCGGCCTGATGTCCTTCTGCTTCATCTTGTCAGTTGTTGAACACTTCACTCGACTCTCACTAGTCTCCACTCGTGGACACACGGGTAATGTATCAACAGACGAACTGTCACTCTATTTCCACACAACACACGGCAGTATCACAACTTTTAATTTGGATAGGGTCCAATTATACCATGGGAGCAACGCGCATCGATTGCGCTTTCAACCACTCCAGCGCATCCGGAAACGGAAGAACGGAAGTTCGAAATGTGGAATGAAATTAAACTAGACGAACATAAACCCTGTCGCACTTCAACAGGACACCGGCAACTGAATGATATGATCCGATCAGCAGTGTACTCCGAATTTAGGATGACTGGAACAAAACAAGATTTATATATTATTCATACGGCGGCGTAGCGCGATCGGACGGACTTTTGTTTGCGTCAAAAGCGGGTAAACGTTCCGAACGGACTGTCCAAATGGAATAAAAAAAAAACAAACACAAATAGAGCATGCAAAAGTCGTAGCGGTGCGGTCATGTGAGTGTCTACACTGGGATGCCAGTGGCTCACAAGTGAGCTTGATCGAATGCCAGCGAGCGACCGACGTCACCTGTTAGCACTCCGATTAGATTCCTCACAAGAATGCTCGCGCCGACGATAACCGGGATAGCAAATAAACCATCAAAATACCACTCCTCCGATAGCGCGCACCGATGCCAATATTTAGTTTAATAGTCCATCACGACCTATTCGTCAATATTTGTAGTGATTGAAGTGTACATCACTTGAACGATAAGTGATCACGGTAATCCTTCTGACCTTGCTCGTTGGCCCTGATTGGTAATAAACTGTACTACACATTTATTTTGTTTTACTACATATGCAGGAATTTCATTGCATTTTCAAGTTGTGAAGTACAAGTACCTTTGTTAGTAAATAGAGCACACTAGATTTAGTATGATCAGAGTGACGATAAAACTGCGCGTCAATAAATAATACCGAAAAAAAAAACTGATTTATTACTATTATAAATTTACAGTTGCAATCGCTATAAAAATCTGATATGTTTTCTGTAATCAATTTTTGGCAGGAAATAGTTTATTGAATTCCTAATAAACGTTTCATGTTGTACGTACCTACTGTAATGGCAATTTCCATTTAGATTTCACATGGTAGGTATGTGAAATTTATCGAAATGTTAATTTTCTTTCATTACTATAATACTAGTGTTAAACATCTACTTAGAGAGGAATAACTTACTAGTATTATAAAAGTTCTATGATTGTATAGATACAAATTAAATGAAACGTCATTTTCTTTCACTACGCAGTAAAGTGATGGAAATAGTTACCGTATTTCCCGACCGCATGTGTCTCCTATGGGCGAGTCTTGTCTACGCTCGCCCCCTGCTTATTTGTGTTGAGCCTGGCAGTACTCCGCGCTGTCCAAGCGGAACTCCATCAATGTCGCCACAGAACAAAACTCCAGCTGAAACAAGAGAGAACATTTTACAACTTCCGTTTCACATAACTCTATGTATAGAACAATTTGTAAGTTGGCCAAATGATATTTTTAATCTACCCACTAACTTTCAGATAACCGACAATCTGAATATACCGCGGGCGATAACGTACCGCAGCCGATCATCGGATTGTCAAACCGGGCGCTGACGCCATCGGATAACGAATTCCAGCACAATATAACTCTCTCGTATTCAAGCGCTGATAACGAAATTCCGCAGCAACCGTACGTCGCAAAATATATACAACAAGTGATGCACCAAAGTGTACAACAGCCAGACCATAACTCTCAAAGCACATTCGGGCCAAGTAAATATAATTGTTAGCATTCTCGGTAATCGTACGTGGAACATGTATGTACAATCGTTGCGAAAATAATATTGTAACGTAATTAGCAAGCGGCAGTGAAGAGGACGCCGAGGGTCAGAGTGATGCGTGGCATGAGCGCGGCGCACCAGATCTTGGCACCCGACACCGCGGCGTGGGAATCTCTCCGCCGTCATTTGTTTACATCGCACCACTACTATAGTAATACCAATTTAAACATAATCAATTCTATTCATGACATTACCCCGCCGAATGCACTTTGCGACACTCTATTTCTAATGGCAATAGGTCAACGTTTATAGCAAACGGAGTGCCCAATTCATATTAGACACGTACCTATACAGGCAATAGGTTAAATCAAGATCAGACGCAGAAACTTGGGCTACGTCCAACGAGAAATTTCAATTGCGCTGTTGCCGGTTGAAAAATACGTATGTTTGATCAGGACTTTTTTTTAAACTGGCTTCGCACCGTAAAACACTGATAAAAAAATGTATCGTATTGTTTTCCTGACTGTTCGGTACTCGAATGTGTTGTTTTAATATTAAATTTTAATGTCAGATAAGGAAAAGAAACACACCGGGTTGAGATAACGCTCACTTTATATTAAAAAAATATGGAAAAATACGATTTTCGCGCTTTAGGAAACAAAGATGGGTATTAAGTATTATTTATGTCTCCATTATACATACTTCACTGATTACAAGAGTTCTCGAAAAAATAATGTTGTTGTAATACCCCCCCATATATTTTTCTAAATCATGGCTGTTAAAGAGCATAATTAGGTAAACAGATACAAAAAGACAGCGGTGGACGTGACTAGACTTTACACCACGTGGTCGAGAGGTCCGAGCCCGGGCGCCATTCGCACATTCTAGAGATCATCGACTTCAAACAGAGGACAATATCAAGGTCTTGGCGAGAATTATCTCAGTACGAACGATAAGGTCGCCGCCAAACTCGCAAACTTAAGGAATTAACCACTCCCACATACTCGAAGCTAGTTTTACTCAACAAACAATTATATTCCAAAGTACCTGTTACTGATACGTAGCTCTTTGTCGTCGCGCAACTTGTGCACGTCAGAATGACGTAGACACTCTGCATACATTAACTATTTCTCGCATCAGCCTCGAATAGTCGCAGAATCCGCGGCAGCCCCACGACCTTTCGTGTTCCAGACTACGAATGCAGACGAGACGGTCGACAAACCTTTACCCATTCCAAATCATTGTTGTTTCTTCAACTTGTGCAAAAATAATAAGCCCACTACGGTGTGCCCCGTGCGCAGGAAACTCTCTCTCTCGTGGTTTTATTTCACAGAGAGAGAGTTGTTAAAGGAAGCACTTGAAGGGGGGGAAATTAAAAGATATGTATCTGAGTACTGGCTAGACGGCGAAGCCACGGTCGATAAAATTGGTCCAGCCAGACGCTTCCTTATAGCTAACCTTCCAACTAAATTCGTACATGCACACAAACTGCGACTCCTGAACACACCGGCGTCGGCGGCGGCGTGTGTCTACAAGGGCTAATAATACGTCCATTGTTTAACACGTTATGAGAAAACTTGCGTAGGCAGTTAGGCTCGGGAATATCAAGTTCTACTTGGTACTTCTTACACGTGGCCAGCCTTCGAGCGGAATGAACTGAATGATAGAATTCAGCTTGTGTAAAATAACACTTTGAACAACAAAGCAGACATCTATACAATCGATACTAAGAAGAACATATAAGGTATGTTATATTTCAAGGATGCAAAACATGACATATTGTGTACAAAAATATACCTACCCTACTTCACAAATTACATAGAAGTTGTTGTTTAAATTCGCTACTATTTACGTTTGAAGGATACCTACATATCGATTGTCACACATTGTCACCTCGTAACCAACATTTTCCGGACTTTACGTTTTGAACGATAGACAACTCGCATTTGAATGAGAACATCTTGATAACGAATGCTATTATTCAAAAATCTGCCTGATTTATGCAGGTTTTTTCAAACTCTTGTCAATTGTTACTTGGGAGGGGTTATCTTATCATTATGGATATATGTACGTAATATACATGTCTGCTGTGTTATGAAATATATCCTAAATGCAAAACCAGAGCGAATAAAGAGTTTACTAAAAAAATCAATCTCTCAAAGATAGTTGAAAATGAAATAGATGCCGACTACTTTATTCTATGACCGTTCGTCTTCGCGCTCGCTCTTTTATTGATTTCCAAAAATATATAATGAGTATATATATTTCCAAAAATATATACTCATTTCATAAACTCCTTATAATTTTTTAATTAGTAACCTGTCAAAGAGTATTTTTCAATACATTTCTCCGGGATTTTACGATCCTTGAAATTGACTAGTAGATTGTATTTCTATTGTTGTAGAGTTCGGTGAAACCAATGTGACAGGTATTGTTGTTCAAAACACGAGCGGTTCTAATCACGTTAAACACGTGCTTGCCTATTAATACCACACCAGAATAAGGGACTCTTATTGATCACCAACTGGAAAACTCGATGCATACACGTGTAGGGATAGGACAGGTAAACTATAAATACAGGTTTATTTTTCTTTCAAGGTGTGACACCGTCTCGTAACAATAAAAGGTAACTTTGTCTATATCGTTACAGGTACAGTTGGCCAAGAATCTGGTCTATCACCCTAAGGTTAAATTGAATTAATGTCTTTGGACTCTCACACGCTTAATGGCGTTTCTCCAGTAAACACAGGAAAGTCATAAAAAGTACTGATAAAAATGGTGTAAATAGCGCGTCGAAAATATTTCTGTGTACAGTTAATAACAAATGGTTTGGGCATATGGAGAGGATGGATGCAAATCGAATAGCGAAAGAGATGAGAAGAGATTTACATGGGTGATGTAAGATATCGACCAGATTGTTGAAATTATGTATGAATGTGGATCAAGCTAATTTGATTTAAAGTCAGAACTCACAGTAATCTCTAGAAGGCTGACGTGAAGTGTGCGTATAAGTAAGTTAATATCATAAATGTCAATACCAAGATAAAAACCTACCTACACAATCTCACGTCCATAATGACAAGTGGGTTATGCCAGAATCTTTGGAGATTATTACGTGTTCTAGAATATCTAGTCATCCAATGATGCCCGGAGATGATGGCCCCAAGATGGATAAAGAGACCAAATTATAATTTTAAACAAAAAAAGAACCGACTTCAACAAGTCCTAGCTTTATCGCGTTTGTCATCATAATATCCTCATTTCCTTGTCATGGGACCACCTTGGAAATACCTCTTTTTTCCAACAAAAAAAAAACATAAAAAACTTTTCACAAAAACGACAGAGTTTTCCGCGAACAAACATACAAAAAGCATTATATACCTACGGTCGAATTGAGAAAGACTCTTGTTTGAAATCGCTTAAAAAGGACGAAAGAAAATCCTCGGACCAACAGAGAAACTGTGGAAGCTAAATAAACAATTTGATTTAGTATGCTTATTTCACTTTGTTGCGAATTAATATTTCAGCGAGATTACTCCCGGCTAGGGACGGTCCCGGGCTCAGGTACGAGATTAGCTACGTAGGTAATTTTCTATACGAAAGCTGTTTCATATTTAGAATAAAACGGTTTTTTTATTACATTCATGTAAAAAAAAATCTTCATTGAATGGAAACTTCATATCTAAAAAATCGTTTAGTCACAAAATCAGGTAGTTTTAACGAAAACTCTTCTGATTAGAATACTGCGTGTAAAAGGTTGTGTGCTCGAACAACTTTTACTATGGCGACATTGCGAGGAAAGGAAAAAAAATACATCTCCGTACAAAACAGACAATATTTTGCCTCGGGAGATGATATTTTGTATGGGGATCGAAAATGTATTTTTTAATTTCCCCACATTGTCGCCATAGTAAATGTTTTACATGCTGTTGAGCCCAACAATGTTTCTCTCGGGGTATTTTTACACTCTGTACAGATAAAATAAATCAGTACGTCTAACCGTTACAGGCTGCAACAACCCTCGCATTTTACAATGTTTCAAACGAACAATAATATGGATCTAGAACAAAGGTGCAAGTGTGCGGTTAGTAAGTATGTACTTGAATACATTGGCGATAGGCACAAGTAAACAATACGCTTGTACCAACCTACCTTCATTGTATTGTAACCACAAGCACACAATGTATCTGTAATATTATACATAGGTGGGTTAAAACAGTGTTTATGTATGCACGTATATACATATTTCAGGATTCACCTCCACTGCGACGTTTGAAAGATCAGAAACTGTACGAATATTAAAATTTAAAACCTCGTTATTATTTAACTATAATTTTATGCAAAGAATGGGGAATTTTCTTTGACGTTTTTCCGACAGATTTTCGGACTGAAACTTTCATTACTGTCAAACTTTCCAAACAACGTTTGACAGTAATGACAGTTCTCAGTCCTAAAATGTGTCAGAAAAACGTGAAAAAAAAATCCCCATTGAAATACTTTAGAAAAATAGTGCTTAAAAAAAATGAAGCTAAACCGGCCTGGGGCCTAACTCTACTACACTCTTGTAGTTGCATGGCTCTGGAATCGTAGCGTAATCGTAAAACGATGTGCATCGCTGATATTGTTACTTTCATATCACTGTCGTCCGTTATAAAACAGAGATGTACATCGTTTCGGTACGATGCCAGAGCGATGTATGTAACTACGGGAGTGTAGCAGAATTGGCCCCCTGCTCGTGAATCATACACATGCCTAACCCCTAAATATTACAAACATTTGACCAAAGTATTTCATAGTAACAATACGCTTCCAACTACGTCCGTCTAATTGAATTAGGTGGGTGCAAAACATACGGGTAGCCACTAGATTTAACTCCTTACATCCTGCCTTTCAATAGGCAAATAAAACATCGGAAATAATAACAACAAACGCGTTGCCAAGTCAACATGCTCAGATTAATCGAAATCAACAATAACGTCTGTCTTGGCTTCTTCGTTATAATGTATCGTTTTATTTTTGTTTAATTCATTATTTGCGTATATACCTACTACCTACATACATGTATTAGTGTGTGTTATTGAATAGTACTCGTTTATGAATTAACATTTTACGTTGTCTCCCAGAACGTAATTAAATACGTTTTTGATATAAATATGCAAGATTTTAAATATTGTTTATGTAATTTACACTGAAATGTAAAACACACTTCCTCATAAACTCGGTGTAACTTAATTCTAAGTTGTTACGGTTCTGTTGAAACTGATTAATCTAAATAACCAGTTTCAATAGAACTTATTCCGTATTTGACATACAACTGACAAGTTAAGTGGAGCTTGGTGTAACTGGAGAATAGTTATACCTCGTTTATTAGTAGAACCCGTAGGGCCGTAACTCCTAATGTTTACCTCAAGCTGTAATACCGGTGTAAACATACAATACGATATTTGGACCTTCGTTGTACATTTCTGTTCTCTACAGATACCGATCTATTTACCTTTAGACATATTTCAGATCCAAGAATATAACATGACGTAAACAATATAGTCTTATAACAATGTTTCAGTTTACAACATCAGTAACTGCAATGTATTCGAATGATAGGCAAATTGTTAACAGGCAATACGCAATCAGACGTTTAGCACCCAGCAACCTATATTTCGATTATTGAGTTAAATAATAAGGAAGTGTCTGCGAATGACGCAAATCTTTCAACGAATGTGACCGATTGATAATGTACTTACATTATGTATAACTACAAAACCGTGTACCTAGAGCATTGTTTCCATTAGTACATCATAGAGGGTTAACTTCATCAAATAAATAACTTCAAATTATTTTCTCTGTATGCATACAGTAATTTATGGGTAAAAAAGACAGTGTTTATGTACGTAAACATAGCTCGGCATTTAAATAACCCCTGTACTGCAAAAAGCGGGCAATTTGTTAAATTAATTAAAAGTGCGAGTGGCTAAGTGCGAACGTTAATTAATTTTGTGCGTGCTCCTCAGACTAGCACTAGGCGTCTATTGTCCACGCCACAGTTTGCCGTGACAGTATACTTAATTGTTAATGAACTCGTTATACAAACAGAGAGGTAATAACTTCCCCGTTGAGTGACAGCGTCAACACACAAGTTTTCTCACTTGTTGAATATGAGAAATATACAATCCAGTTAATTGTACGTGTACGTAGCATGATGAATTTCCCCCAAAACGTTACGCAACATTACTTATTTTCAAATCCCGCCGAATACGTGACTACGAAGACTAAGAAGATGTTCATCAATGATCGTTTTATTTCGGTCGCTAAACACAACAATGGAACTAAACGTGTCGGTACAATATATCACAGGGGGGACTCAGCCGTCAAACTCACCTGGCCGCTGGATATAAGGGCTGAGGGTACTCGTTCAACAGAAAACTAAAAGTTATTGAAATAATCAAGTGCGGAAATAACTGAAACAGTGCACACGCAACAGAAGCTGCCGTTGTAGACAGATTTAAAGATTAGGCGTTCACATCGCAGCGGTTCACACTGTGCCGGCTCGAAGGTCGGGTAGAGACTGGCGGGAGGAGTCGGGCGCGCCACCGCCGCCGCCGCCGCCGCCGGGCGCGGTGACGTCGTCGTCGCCGGCGAGTGACCGGCGGCGGCGGCAGAGGGCGGTGATAGCCACCGCCACAGCTGCCACACACAGAACACCGACAATCAACCATCGCCTACAGTCTAAACAGATTATGCGTTAACATTTGCGAAGACCAAACACCACTCGAATTAGCAGAACACGAAAATTATCACCGCTGGAGAAGGTAGACAAAACAAGCTTCTTCAATTGTATTGTGACACGCACACTTAATACTCTTTCTCCTGGCTGCGTGCTGTAAAATAAACACTGCATCGGAACGGCCGAAATTTTACATCAATATGCTTTCATCGTTAGCTAAGAAAAAACTTTAATGTAACACTACGTCATGACGTCACTAACGGTTGTTATTAAGATGAAAATAAGGCGTATAAATACATACCTACTATATTCGCAAGAAAAGTATAAAACCTGTAAGATGAATTTTCACCACGAGCGGTTACGGAAAGATATTTGCGTCAGAGAAGTCCCAAAGGATCGCGTTTATAAATAGAATACTAATCAGTCGCTCGACGCTTGTAATGTTGGAAAAGTTTGTGTTGGACTTTTTTTTTATTCTCAATACGATTTTTGCGAAAAAAAACCCCTAAAATGGTATTGATAATTTATGTTTACTAGCTGCATTCTCTAGTGTATCTTCTCAGCATTTTTATAAATATAGCCATAAAACATATCACACGATTGTTTACAATGAAACTTCGAAGTAAGAACGAATGTAACCAATAAGTAAAAGTGGCAAAAGGTTCTCTCGAGTGAAGTGCTCTTCAATACGCTATAGGACACTTGAGTGAAGAGAGCTCCAGTCTTCAAAGAGATCAATTTCAAACACATCAAATATATTTCTTGTATCGGAAATCACATAAACATGAACAACAATATCGAAATGAATTATTCCATTAAGTATACTTTGTACCGCGTCTACACATTTATATTGTAACAACGAATTACTTTCTAGAATCGATACCTACACGATAAGTTAAAGATATTACTATGACGACCATAAATTCGTCTTACAGAGGAAACCAGAATAATAGTCGAGAGATAACGGTCGGTGAATATAGTGATCCACATTGACTTGGTCATTGTAACATAGTTTATGTACTTAGCTAGAATATATTATGCAAAATAGTAGAATCAGATGTGAAGCTGCTATGACTACAATGAATTCAGGTTTGTGAATAATATAGTGGACAAAAATTACCTAAACTGAAAATGTATGTAATCTTTAAATATAAAAGAAAGTCGTGTTAGTTTCACTATTTATAACTCAAGAACGACTGAACAGATCTGGTTGAAAATTGGTGGACAGGTAGCTTAGAATCAGGAGACGGACTTAGGATACTTTTTACCCCGATCCTGTTGGTCGCGTCGCTATATACAGGGCGTTATGGGGCGTCCACTAGTATATTATAAAGAGGAAAGATTTGTATATTTGAATGTTTTGTACGAATAAACTCAAATACCACCGAACGGATTTCTATTATCATTATTAGTAAGCTATATCCCCGAGTTACATAGATAGTTATTTATCGGTAAATTTCCACGGGAACGCAATATAATAAAACGTGAACACCGCGCAGCACATCTATTCTATATAAAGAGAAAATAATTGTATTTTTGCATGGATGTTCTGGACTTACTGGACGGACTTTTATTATGCTTCCAGTATTAGTAATTTAGACAGTATTATAACAGAGTAATATAGACAGATTTTTATCGCGAAATTCCCATCGGAACACAATCAAACACGAACGCCGCGCGGTACACCTAGTTTAAAAAGATATCCGTAGGACTGCCAGAATGACTACAAAATCTATAGTACTAACTAATCCGTGTTGCACAGAATAATGTATATAATAATGTTACTGAAGTGCTAGTGCAACTTTCTCGTGTCCGCCAACATCAGATGTTGTGGCACTAAGCTATCTCTATATTTAGTTGGTGTGCAGCTATTTCTGCAATGAGAAAGTTACTCGTAACCCCTTTTGCAGCGACAACAATAGCGTGGGATCGATAATGCAGCTCTTACCTACATGTTCCGATAAACAATTTGGCACAGTGAAACTTTATAATGTAAATTAGGATATAATAGGATACAGTTTTAACGCTGGAAATGAAGTGAGTAATGAAAAATCTTCGAAATAAATTTTAGATACGTGTAACTTTAGTTTTCCGGAGACAGTGTCAAGTGTTAATATAGATTGGAAAGTTTGCGAAATTAGACAAGATGTCGGTGTGTGTAAGCAGAAATTTATCCATAAATTATAATCTTGCATCTAGACGTTTTTCAACGTAACTTAACTAAATTAACCTGGAGTGCCGGAGCCATTTTATACATACTTTTTAGAGCCGTTTTACCTTTGTTTGTAACATCTATTTTTGTGTTGTTATTTTTTTAGTATTAGTATAGATTTGTATGTATGGAAAAGCTTGTTAAATGGCGATAAATCGCTTGTGATGTGTGTGTGTCCCTGTGACATTTTCCATTGCCTTCTCGATAGGCCCCCGAGAGTTAGGCCGCAACACCTGGTTTAGAATGTACATATTATATAGGCAGAATTTTATCCAGAAATTTTAATGCGGCCTACACCGAGGACCACAGCTATTTTAAATATTAAAAAGTATAATCGGACGTGACAAAGAATAAATAAGATTTCTTGATTATGTGTAAAAATTGAGTTCATGTGACTAGATGTACGATACGTATGTACTGTACATATTATGTACAAATAACATACATACACTTCACGCCTGTCTCCCAGAGGGGTAGGCAGAGACTACAGATCTCCATTTGTCACGGTCCTGACATACTCCTTTCGCTTCATGTTCATCTGTATGTACAAATAAGTGGGTACTTATGTATAAAAATGAAAGTACGGATTCATTCACCGACTCATAAACGCCAAACACATTACACCTAGAAAGCTGAAAACGTTGCATACTATGTTCTCCATAATATGTTTGTAGGCGGCACATTACAAGGAATTTGCAAAACTCTACGCCATAAACTATAAACGGTAGTGACAGTTTATACATTTTTGAATATGCAAATTATTCCAATAATTTACTTTCAGAATAGAAACTAAACGAATATAATCACGACTACATACACGCTTATAACTAAAAAAATAGTATTTCTATCACGTGAAGATAAATTAAATAATAAAGTAACATCAAAGAATATTTAAAATAAATCAGAAATGGACGAACAGTTTCGCTAGTAACATTATCTAGGTATAAGTATATTAGTATAGATAATCATGGTAGGTACAAACACGATTGCCATCTGCGTAGGTAATTCACCAGCTATCTACCAAAATTAATTGATTAACACTCCAAAATTAACGAGCGAACCGTTACCAACACTAATAAATGCCAACACGTTGAATGAAACTGCAGGATGTTTCAACTTGTTTTTTATGTTACAGGCAAAAACGTTGATTTGAACAATCGCGTTTTCACAAAATAACGAACCGACTAAAACTAAATTATATTTCCAATAAAACATAGCAAACTGTAGACAGTTACTCAGTCGTTATCTGTTATTACCACTAAATTACTTAGTTTAAAACAACGTTGACATCTCTTTACATTCGATTCGACATTTTGTTTAAGAAAATTGCTTTTTAAAACTGGCAATTTTTAAAGGATAGTATTTAAACGTGCATCAAAAAAGTCTAACCTAACTAAAATACTGACTTAGCCACAAAATTACTGATTTGCTCTTCTAATTGCCATTCTGATGATAACTTTGGCTTTTTAGGTGTGCAAGTTAGTAATTTTGTTGTACAGTTTATTATTTTCCATTTATAAATGTCAAGGGTAACACAATTTTCGTAGGGTTTCCGTTTTCACATTTTAGGCAGTGCATTCGGGTTGCAAACTATGGTGGTTGAAAGAGTGCAAGGAAGCGGGTGAATGTGGGTCGCGCCACATTCCGCCGATCAATACGCGGTCATCGACTCGTGCCCTCGGGCCCGTGCGGCATCCCCCGGTGCCAGACATGTCTTTCCACCAGTTTTCTAACCGTCTTCACGGAAACTATTAGGCTATTCTACTAAACACTCTTTGTAGCAAAACGTACTGAAACTGAAATGTCAGTTTTAAAGTTAAAGAAGAGCATCCGATCAATAATATAAAATAATGCCAAGTTCAAGGCAAAATGTCAAGTAGCAGTGGCGCACAGACGCATGATATAAAATTCACATTCATGTGTTGCCGGCTCAGAGGCGGGAGATGTCTTAGTTTATTATTGGATTGTTGATTGGAGGCATTTTTATTGAATATCGCAGACTGACTCATACGATGAAATGTATTCATGTGCGTATTTCTAGGTATTCAGATCTCTAACAACGGTAGCGTTGCGATGACGTCTGTTGGAAAATAAAGGTCGTTCGTTCAACAAAGGTCTTCGCTGAACAGTGAACAGCAGTGGGTAGGTTTTACGATTATAGGTTGTGCCCTACTATGCTGAAAACTAGACTAACGAAAGGTGAATGGTGTAAATGTGTAACTGGAGTTTGCACTAGCTAGAAGTATCGATCGCGCTGGAAGGCGTGACGTCACTGCCGTGACGTATTGCGCATGACGTCATATCTAGCACAACTGACTACAGGATTCGTGGAAGTACACAAGACAATAAAACGACTCTGTAACTGGGTCGCGTTTTTTTTTTAATAAGCAAAAGCGCGTCCTACTTCGGCTAAACACTATTGATATTGAAAATAGGGGTATTCTATGTAGGACATGATTTACCGCGAGGAGAGCGGGGTCAAACGACTCTTGACCTGTTTCCGAGCTAGACGCGCCTCACCTGACCTCAATACCTGTATGCAATAAATACTTCGGACGTCAGTACGAAAGTTTTCACTGAGTGATCCCAACTAGACCGAGCTTAGTCATTTATGAATAAGAAAAATAATATAACCAACATAATTAGATAAGTTTTTATAACTGGGTGCTCAATCTGTGTTGGACGAATAAATGCCTTTTTCTTTCTTTCTTTCAAAAATCGTTAACATTGTTTCAGTGACGAACTTCGTTTCACATTAAGTTCAAGATCTCGTTTCATGTTTGTATGCGTAAGAAAGGGCGCTGCAGGGGACGTCGCCCTTTGGGTAGGGCTCATGTCTACGTGAATAGCTTAGATCAACGACCTCAGCCCTCGCCAAACGTGTGCCTGGTGTTTTTATACGCGTCAGCGTCCCAACCGGTCGAGTCTACTCAGTACCTGCGTTAATGGTTGAGTCGACTATAACTCCAACTACACCCGCATTTTACACCACAATAAAATTCTATGATTGATATTCGAAACTACCTGGCACGTTGCCTCGAGTTTTTGCGTTTTTGTGACAAAGGATTCTTTCGTTCGTTTCACTCGTGACTCGAACGACAGGAAGTTTAAAAATAAAAATAATACTCGACTTACCTACCAATAATAATTCTGTAAACTATGTAGTAATTGGACAAAATCGTTATAGAGAGTGCTTAAACTATTTTATAAAAAAAATCAATCTGTCAAAGATAATTGAAAACGAAAGAGATGCAAATACTTTATTCTATGATCGTTATCTTCGGGCTCGCTCTTTTGTTGATATTGTTTTTTTTAATAAAACTTCTCATTGTACAGATAGGTAATAAATAACCGTGTAGGTAAATAACCAATGAGGGTGTTTGTAGGAGCGCGATAATTTCGCGGGGTCTATCAGTCGGACTTAAACAATATTTATTTACACACTATAAACCTGAACTGTTATGATAGATTTTGCGCTACGTACCTATAAGTTACGATGCATAAAGAGCGTAAATCGGCAAGAATTAGTCACATTGTAAAAAAACTGTTAAAAATGATACAAAGATTTCAATATTAATATCACTTATATTTACGGAAAATACTCGATTACCGCATAAAACTAGAAAATATATAGACGAGAAGTTTATGTATGTATTGCCTCGTGAAATAACCACAAGAATAGAAATCACAGCTGATTATTTGTGTAGTAGAGAGCAAAATGTGTTTCTGTTGGTCACACTCAGGTAGTGTCCACAAAGACCAGCTATTGTTGGAAACAGCTGGGTTGAACACATCTGCCTTTTGATGATCAAACAGAAGAAAAAATAGTACCACATAATAGCAACTTTTTGAATTAGTTAAGTAGTAATGATTCACAGTAGAAGTAAATTTTGTGCAAATAAAAAAGATAAAAAGTTAGGTATTTTAAGGGCTAAAGTATTTAACTAAAAACCCCCAAATATAAGAATAGAATCATCTCCTATTATCTTAATATATAAAAATCCAGTGTCATGATGTTTGTTCCCAATGAACTCTTTACCAAGGCTACCAATATTCACAAAAGTTGGCAATTATATGTAATTTCATCCAATTTGAGAGATAGGATAGTTTATATTTTGTGACATCCACTGCTGGGCACAGGCCACCCTGGAGGTTATACTAATATTATATTCATATTAATAGTCAAGACAGGACAATGTCTGTTGAGTCCACTAGTTACTTATTAAAAATGCAACAGTTTGTAATATGCGTAATGTGAGTGTGTTTGTTTGTTACATCTTGTGAGAAAAACAACTGCATGCATATTCCTGGAAGAATGGTATAAACAGAATAAACTGTGGGTAACACAGCTAAATGTAGCTAATATTTAAAAAGTATTCTGCCCAACATCTATAGTTTGAATAAAATAATCATATATTCTCCCTTATTTACACCTTACTTTTAGATACATCATGTACCTATTAATAATTTCTCTTTGTGCATTGTACCTGTTCATCTTTATTCATTAAAATTGACATACCATTAAAACCACCATAAATAAAAGGTTGACAAAAGAATTTGGTTCTACAGAACAGACCATAAAATATTGTAGTAATACAAATAATTAGAGGACTGTATAGGCACATATCATGCTCGAAGTCACAACTGTTCTGCTGGAAATTACCTGACATATCATGTCACCGAAGCTTCTCCCATGAAAATAGAAAATGTATGCTAGTATGGTACAAAATTGATACAGTTTGGATTGGATAAGATTTGAGTTTTAGCACCTGGGTAATTAAAGAGACCCGCTCTTAATAATACTTAACTAATGTTTAATTTGCACTCCTACATGCTACAAAGTTTTAAGAATGAGTAATGAAGTAATGACTAATGGTAATTAAAACATAGCAGTCATGCACATAATTTTGTACAGAGTTATCTAATACCAAATTTCCTAATGTTCCTACTAAAAAGATCCTACCTAATAAATATCTAGTCAAGAACAAAGTGGCGCCATAGCACACAAATTCCCAGTAAGTCGCCGCCTACTAATCCTACCTACCTACTTTATTCTTTGGTTGGTATTTCACACCCATTTAGCAGTGGACATGTGATAGTTACCTAATTACTAAGGAATATTATCAAAAAGACTGTTACATAAATTGCAACTAACTGTAAAATTATATGCCTAGCGTCCGAAATTAATAGCTATTTGGTGACGTACGTTAAGGCCTCCGGAAACTTGCCCATAAAGGGCAATGGGCTTTATAGTAGAAAATCGATAGTAGTACATAAATTACATAAAATACACTTACCTCCACAGCCATACACATTGAATAAACCTCGAAAGGGAGTTGCAGAGAGCAGCTCAGAGAAATTCACTTCACACACGCCAAAAACGTGTGCTCGCTCCGCACAAAAAAATCGTGAACTGAATATTTCTAGTGCTGGGAATCCCACCACCTATAATCGAATGATTCGAAACACACCACACATAATTCGGAATCGAGTAAAAAGATTTTGATTTGTTGTATACTACGTTTTAGTATACATATTATTTGAAAACGATTCGATAATTTTACCATTTACCCACATATTGTGACAATGTCAGTATGCCGAGAAATATATCGCACAGTTAGAACAAAAGTGACACAAAACAAAATGTGTCATTTTATGAAATTGAACCTTAACATAAAACATACAAAACTTAAATTACAA
>SJJU01004288.1:0-17267 GCA_012932125.1 Conopomorpha cramerella | reverse complement strand
AGTATGATACACTGTCCTATTTTTTTTTTGGGTGATTAAGGTCGTCGTTTTGAAGAACAACGGGTTTTTCTTTGACGTTTTTCTGACAGATTTTCGAGCGGAAAACTGTCATTAATGTCATACTTTACAAACTAAGTTTAGTAAGGTACTATCCAAACAAAGTTTAGTAAGGTACTTTCTAAACAAAGTTTAGTAAGGTACTTTCCAAACAAAGTTTAGTAAGGTACTTTCCAAACAAAGTTTAGTAAGGTACTTTCCAAACTAAGTTTAGTAAGGTACTTTCCAAACAAAGTTTAGTAAGGTACTTTCCAAACTAAGTTTAGTAAGGTACTTTCCAAACAAAGTTTAGTAAGGTACTTTCCAAACAAAGTTTAGTAAGGTACTTTCCAAACAAAGTATAGTAAGGTACTTTCCAAACAAAGTTTGACAGTAATGACAATTCTCCGCCCGAAATTTTATCAGAAAAGTGTCATAGAACATCTCCCATTAGATGGATGAAACAGAGGAAGGTTACATTAGTCGATAAATAACGGAACAATAGTGATGTAGTCGTAGAACTCCTAATAGGTATCTATTTTTTTTGTTAAATAAAAACTTATTTATAATAGGTGCATCCGGGATAAAAGTTCAGTGGGTACCTTACTTACTTACCTTTATAGATGCAAATAAGAATAATTGCACATTTCACGCTTCCCTTACCATTTTAGCCATGAGCTGCCGTAGATAAATCAGTTTTGAAACTTACCTGAAAACAAGAAGAAGAGCAATTTAACACACGTAACAAAAATACAGAATTATAAGAATGTTTAGATTATGTTAGTAAATAGTAGTAATGACAACAGAAATGCACATGAAATACACACATTTTTTTTATTAGCCTTCCGAATCCCACTGCAGGTGCTGTGATGCGGTTTTCATTTGTATAGAAATATACAGAGTGTAAAAGGACCCCGAGTAATGGTCTTAGAAACGTTGAGAAACTTTGGGATTAAAAGACGTGAAGTACCTATATACAGGGTGTGGCGTAATTAATGGATAACCCTATACCTGCCGATAGGTATCCCAGTGGGCTACCAGAGGGTGGACTTTTTTTTTTAATTATCGATACCGGTTAGAAAAAATGACACAAATCATGTTTTTTCAATAAAAAATGTACCACCATTCACAAAATTGGCTACAGATTCCTTAAATTTCGGAATTTTTGGATGGTTTTGTTGTAAAGCTGAAGAGTTGTACTACAGTCTACAATCCATTGTTTTTCTAATTTATGCCAACTGTTATATCAAAAAAATTAAATTGTTTAAAAAAATGTTAAAAGCCTATTTGATATCGGACTTTGTACAAGGCCTACCATGAAAAAAATGTATGGAAGTTGACGTGCCCATCACTTTAAAAACTTGCTTATTTATTGCAGATTCTAAAATGGTATAATACTTGGTAACTATCTCGACGAGTCGAGTAACATAGTACAAATTCATTATGTAGACTCTATAAAATATGCATTTCAACCTCCAACCATCAGAAGTCAACAAAACGTTTTTTCCCTAAAACAAAATTAACTATGCCGAATTCCAATACTTCGTTAGCGTGAAATTCATTTGCCTTGTTTGGGTTACGCCCTGTTTAGTGTTTTTTTTCTGCACCCGGACATTTGGGCTAAATGGTGCAGCGATCCTGGCCTGCCCTTTCACGCTGGCGGCGAAAAAAGTGCATGAAAAAAGAACATGGCGCCCGAGCAAGTTGACAGATGTTTCAAGTATCGATAAGTATTTATATGACTTTTGGTTCCGTATGATATATTTTGTTGTACCCAGTTTTAAATTGTACCTAATATATGAAACTTTACTGTCACATTAGTTGGACTGAATGTCTGAGAATAAAGTTCGCCGCAATCTCAGATTCAGTCTCCTAGATCTGAGATTGCGGCGAAGGCCTCAAGCGCCTGTTTGATTGCTAATTATAATAATAACAAAATAAATTATCTAAATATATAAAAAAAGCTGACTGAATGACTGACTGACTGACTGACTGACTGACTGACTGACATATCAACGCACAGCCCAAACGGCTAAACGTAGGGACTTGAAATTTGTAACGGACGTAGCTCAGGTACCGTAGGGGTGCACTAAGGAAGGAATTCCCGAAATAACCACGGGAACGGGAATAAACGGGATAAAACGTTTGTATGAAAAATCTAAACCGCTCAAGGTAGACGCTTGAAATTTCGGATGCAGGTACCTTAGTACACTTAAAGCTTAGGTGCAACAGGCTATTGGAAAATTCCCATGGGAACGGGAGTTATCGGGAAAAACTTTTGTATGATAAACCGCTCAAGTTAGACGCTTGAAATATAGGATGCAGGTACTAAACTACGCGAATGAAATCGCGGGGCGTCCACTAGTTATATAATAAAACCCAAAATCCTGACTTATTCATTCATCACTAAACTCTTTACTCTAGAAAGCTGAAATTTTGCACAGTTTTCCGCGTCATCTACCATACAGATTTATTCAATTTGCATTAAAAAATTTAAAGATTACCATTTAATAGGTAGGAACAGATGGAACACTTTGTCCAGTACTTATTATTTGTTAATGCTAACAAAATTAAATTATAGAGATACGGCTAACTAATCTTTCTGTTACGGAACCCGAAAAACTAAGCCCCATCTCCACAGATCAGCTAGTTTAACGACGTGTATGTGTAATGACCCTTACAGATAATATTTCATGCCAAAGCAGTTGTAATTTCTGTTTTGGCGCCATACTAATTCCGTGAACTTTTAACACATCCTAATTTAAGGGATTTATGGCAATATTACCTTTCAATTTAAACATCAATTTATGTTAAGTTTTGCTTTGCTTCAGAAGTTATTAATGTTTATAAAAAATGAATCGTAGTTGTGGATAATTTACGTATCTTTTTTAAAACCCTATGATCCAATCCTACAAATAAGTACTTGTGTATATATTTTGTATGTTTAATATATTGTACAACTAGTGGACTCGACAGACGCTGTTCTGTCTGAATATACAAGTAGTATAACCTCCAGGGTGGCTTGTGCCCAGCAGTGGATGTTATTTTTTCATCCATAAGAACCTTGTGATCTCATTAATAAGTATGACAAAGGAAGAATTCGCGAAATCGGTCCACCCGTTCCGGAGTTACAACATTACAACGAAAAGTGGAATTGACTCTAGGCACCCTCTAATTTTATTTAGTGTTAATATCATTTAGTGCCCTTGAGCTGTTCACCAGTCAGGGATGTATCAACCATCAAGCATTTGTTAAATTAGTATTAAGTCATATTTACTATAATTATACATAGCAGTAAGCCTTGGCGATTTGAAAAGATGCCAGTTTCTTCCCGGTTCTTCTGGCCAGTAAAAGAAATTAATTCTAACTGGGGACGATTAATTTTGTTTTTATAAAGTGAATTGTTATGCTACTGTATCTGTCTGTATGTTATAGCACTTATAACGATGAAATAAAGAAATTTTGACTTTTGACTTTTTTATTTATTTTACAGGCCAGAAGAACCGCGAAGAAACTAAGAAAGTTAAATATATGTATGTAGTTATACCGTGACGTCGTGACAACCACACACTGACATTTGACAGATGACCTTTCCCATATATAAGTAGGATAAGCGCTTTTGACTATTGACCTCAAGAAATGACCTCTCTTAGTGTTTTTTTTGTCCACTTCCATAACACCGATAACATCACACCTAATTACCCGCCCGTATAATCTTGGCTTAACCTGACGCTGGAAAAGCTCGACAACTTTTCAATTAAAAAGCTCTGAAACTTTCGCAACGTAATCCCCAAGGCCGTTGAGCTCAGCCAAGTTCACCCGGGATATTGCTGAGTGAATCATTTTTAGGAACAAGTAAATTAAACATAAATAGGTAGTCATTATTTTCCAGATAATTTACTTTCCACTAGCTGAGCCGACAAACGTTATTTGGCCAATATTACAGTGTATCTCTACTATTATATCATCATCATCAGCCACATAACGTCCACTGCTGGACGAGGGCCTCCCCCAATGATTTCCGTCATTTGGGGTGAAATGCAAAAAATCGCCACGCTTGGCAGGCGGATTGGCGATCGCAGTGGTGTTGTGGTTTAACTCACAGAGAGCGCTGCTGCCCGTTCTCTGGAGGGTTCCCTCGGTCGTCTCTTACGACCCCCATAGCGGGAAAAGTTTGGCTGGGGTGGTGACACATGTATTCTATTCGCCGTCACCGCATGGCTAACTACTATTATAAGCATGTATTAAACATATAAACGCGGGCCCGTTGGTGTAGAGGTCAGCATGTCTGCCTCTGCTCCGTAGGGTCGTGGGTTCGATTCCCACCGCTGCTGACAGGTGCTTTTAAGTACTTGTTGGATGTGTCTGGGTGTTTTATTTATGTAAGTATTTAAATAAAAAAAAAAATTATTATATAAGTAAATATATCTCGTTCTCTGATTTCCATAACACAAGTGCTTTAGCTACTTAACATGGGATGAAGGCAATGTGTGTGTTGTTGTAAAATATTTATAAAAAATATTTATTTATTTAGGTTGGGTTAAATACGCGCGCGTGAACCGTGGGCATTTGTTTAAGCAAGTGCCTCTGCCTACCCCGCTTTGGGATTAAAAGGCGTGAAGTGTGAAGAACGTATAATACACATACGTATCAGTGAGTCTTCTGTTACAGTGACATATAAAATGATCTTACAAAACAAAGTCCCGGGAATATTTTCATCTTACTTTGTTTGTGATGTGTCTTTGTTCTTTGTTACTATGTATAATGTTCTCTCTTTCATTATTTCTTGTGTTCCGGAACAAACTCCACCCACAAAACGTCGCTCCTGCATTATTTATGCCGCCTTTTTTCGATGACATTATTTTTTTTTACAAACAAAACAAAGGCAAAGGTACGAATGAATTAATCCGCGCTAAGTATGATTCTACCGCAGTTTTTTTTCGTGTCAATCAAACGCGCACCTCCGGTGTTCCGTTAGGTCCACATCCATATCAATGTCCGTTCTGAATTACAGATCGTTTCAGAAACGCAGCTTGCGCTGTATTTATAGAACAAATGAAAAGAAGTGGCGTTAGGTTAGAGGTACACTGATCACTGAATGAACGGTGAATTTTAAAAAAAAATCAATCTGTCAGTGATTGTGGGGGGAAAGAAAGGGATGCTGTTAGTCTATGATTGTCTTTGGGATATTTTTTTTTAAGAAAACTACTAATTTGATACAATATCCCAGACCAAACACAATTAGGCTTGCAATACGAAACCGCAAAACGAACTTTTTTTTTTCACTATGAACAAGCGTTTGACCACCACTTGACGTTTAGAATAAAACGGGACAATAAATAGCAATATAAAAAACATGCAGGAGTGAAAGAGTAAGGCACAATATCTTCTGACCTACTATGACCAACATTATTTTCAATTTTCACGAGAGATTGTGATTGGTTGTTGCGATCCTAAGTCGCCTCAGAGTTGCCGAGGGATGTAATTCATTGACAAGGAGGATGAGCAGGCAAAATTTATTCGTACTCATAATTTTCCACTTGTGTTTTGGTAGTCAGAATGGGGAGTTTTCTTTGACGTTTTTTCTAATTGATTTTCGCGGGGAGAACTGTCATTACTGTCATTCATTCCTAAGAAAGATTGACAATAATTTCAGTTCTCCGCCGAAAAATCTGTCATTAAAACGTCAAAGAAAATTCCTCATTGACTTTGTGGCAGAATTGTCGGCTTTAAAGCTGAACATAAGAGCCAAGAAAAAGAAAAAAAGACCAGTAAAGCTCTAATAGGTATACAAAGATTCTGTCCACCTCATCAGAGATTATTGAAATGAGTGTATGTACTATAGATTATTTTTTAATGAAACGCGCACAGACATTATAACTCAATATTGTTCACCGGGTATATAGGCGCGAATATAACCAATGTATTCGCGCCTATATATATACACGGTGAACAATATTGTGTACTATAGATCTTTCAAAAAACGATTCATTGTGTGTTTCATTGTGTTACAATCAGCAATTCGAATGCTGCGCGTCCTACACACATCGGAATTCACAAACGATTTCTTTTCTCCCTTTAAAAAGATTTTTTAAATTTCAAAACGGTTTCATTTAGCATGTTTTGATTGTGTTATGTAGGTCAGCTCTATTAATACGCACACCCTTCCTGTTGGCCGATTGATCTGAAACGCGGCAGAGGTTTTTAGTTCTGACGACATTACAACGTAGGTACTGTGATGTATCGCCTTTGCTTGATTGTCTTAAATAAAAGTCTGCTGTCATCGGTTTCAATCAATCAATCAATCACTCGGATTGAGGCCGGGGGCAAGGGTGCAGCGGAGGATTTAAATAGCTGTGTTGTATTTTATTTATATTTGAAAAGCTAAGATCATGAAGGAACAGCACAGGTACATATCGATAGTTTCCATCCAATAAGGCCTAAGCGACATTTTTGTCCAAAATGAGTTGAGTATGCAGTTTGAATCGCCTTTTTTTTCTACGTCGCTTGGTCTAGTTTTCATACCTCTATGACGTAGTTTGATGTCGCTTATGCGGTAGAGATTATGTGTTTTCTCCCAAAACATTGCTTTATTTAAACTTTAAGCCACTCTCCTGTAAAATTACTCAAATGTCGCTTAAACCTTTTTGGTGGGAAGACATCGATATTATTAAATGTTTAAAACGGATATTACAGCTCGAAAATTAACCAAAGATAAGCATTGATATTTGTTATTATCGCTAAAACTAGAGAGCTGCTTCTGCTGGACCGATTTGAATTACATTACTTGAATTACACGTAGAAGTCCAGGGAAGGTTTAAAAGGCGTATTTTCTAATACACGGGGTACAAAAGCGACTTCCTATGGCAAAACAAATGTTTTCCCGAGACAATTATTCACTCAATCATTTAATGCTTTTCCACATTGTGTTAAAAGGTAAAATATAATTGAGGTACAATTGTGAACCCAATTGTGTAGGGCACAGCAATAATAACAAAGATTTTTTTAACTTACATTTAAATATTAAATATCTTTTGGGCAACAATATTATGAAAAAACTACGTTTTTATTCAACTAAATGTCGCGGAAAACGTTGTTTTGCCAATATATATTATTAACAATGTTTCTCTGCTATTTTACGCATGTATTATACATATAAACCTTCCTCAAGAATCACTCTATTTATTAAAGAAAACCGCATCAAAATGAATATTATGAAAAATGTACGTTTCATTTTAAGAATATTAGTAAAGTTACATACATACACACTTTCCAGAGGGGTAGGCAGAGGCTACAGATCATTTGTCACGGTTAGTAAAGTTATTATGATTGACCCCACCAAAGCGACGACGTATGACCATGATGGTGGACGAAGTGGAAATTGATGAAAAATTGAGAAGCTTGTATGGTTAATGTATGGGTGAAACGTAATCACTATGTTCGTTTTTTATTTATACCATAAAGACGTCACCATCTTGTTTTATTTTTTACTAATGGACGCGACAGACGTTGTCCTGTCTTAACTATTCATAAGAAATTAGTGGCCTTCAGGGTGGCCTGTGTCCAGCATTGGATGTCATTTTTTTTCTTTCATAAGAACCTTCTGCTGTCAGTAAAAAGCACAACAACAAAAAAAATCTGTATCGGTCCAGCCGTTCCGGAGTTATGCGGTTACCAACATATTTTGCGATTAATTTTATATTATAGAATAGTGGACTCGACAGACGTTGTCCTGTCTTAACTATTAATATGGTGGCCTATGCCGAGCAGTGGATGTCATTTTTTTCTTTCATAAGAACCTTCCGTTGTCATTAGTGAGCACAACAAAGAAAGAATTAGCGAAATCTGTCCACCCGTTCCGGAGTTATGG
This sequence comes from Conopomorpha cramerella, assembly GCA_012932125.1. Lineage (NCBI taxonomy): Eukaryota > Metazoa > Arthropoda > Insecta > Lepidoptera > Gracillariidae > Conopomorpha > Conopomorpha cramerella. The sequence goes on along the minus strand of SJJU01004288.1, from coordinate 9,361 downwards.
AATGACAACGAAAAGTGGCTTTGGTTTTATATATAAGATTATAAAATAAATCCGAAAGTAGCTCTGTCTGTCTGTCTCGCTATCACGCCAAATTACTCAAGAGATTAGGTATACAGATAGTTTAGAACCTGGGACAGGACATAGGCCTACTTTTAAATTGAAAAAAAAAAATAGTTGACCACATCGCTGCTTAACATCAGGCAGGATAGTGGTCAAACTCTTGTACAAAAATAATGTATATTGGCCTGATCTAATTATAAACAAAGCACCTTAAATAGACTTCAGTTCCGTAGGGTCGTGGGTTCGATTCCCACCGCTGACAGGTTACTTTGGTCATGAGCTTTAAAGTACTTGTTGGATGTGTCTGGTTGTTTTATTTATATAAGTATGTATTTAAAAGAAGAAAAAAAAATGTATTTAAGTAAGTATATTTCGTTGTCTGAATACCATAACACAAGTGCTTTAGCTACTTAACATGGGATGAAGCAATGTGTGTGTTGTTGTAAAATAAAAAATAATAATAAAACAAAAGACAGCGAAGGGCGACTTTGTCAATGGGGAATTTTCTTTGACGTTTTTCTCACAGATATTCGAGCGGAGAACAGTCATTACTGTCAAACTTTCCTAACCAGTGGCGTTCACACCATATACGCAAAAAGACACTGCCTACCTTAGTATTTTGGTTACCCGACCTAATAATAGTGTTATTGTTAGATAATTTTGTTGTACTCACGACATAGGCTGACGAAGGTCCTGTTATTGTGGGTGAGTAGATAGGGTACCTATATTTCGTAAAGACAAGTTACCTATACATAGGTGTCAATCCTTGGGGATCACTGCCTACCTTGTCGTAAAAGCCAGTGCGCGCCACTGTTCCTAACAGTTTAGTTTCTGAACAAAATTTGACAGTAATGACAGTTCTCCGCACAAAAATATGTCAGAAAAACGTCAAAGAAAATTCACCATTATACTAAGCATCAGTGGCGTGCACTGGCTTTTACGACAAGGTAGGCAGTAATCCCAAGGATTGACACCTATGTATAGGTAACTTGTCTTTACGAAACACAGGTTCCTATCTACACCTGCCTATCTACTCACCCACAAAACACAGGACGTTCGTTAGCCTATGTCGTGAGTACAACAAAAAAGATCTAACAATAACAGTTATTAGGTTGGGTAACCAAAATACCAAGGTAGGCAGTGTCTTTTTACTTGTCTATACGAAATAACCTACCTATCTACTCACTGACAAAACACAGAACCTATGCTACCGCTAGCTTATGTCGTGAGAACAACAAACAAAGATCTAGCAATAACTATATTATTAGGTCGGGAAGCCAAAATACTAAGGTAGGCAGTGTCTTTTTGCCTATATGGTGTGCACGCCACTGCTAAGCATTGGTGATAGCTTATCAACAGCGCGGATGACATCGCGGGCAGTCCGCTAGTAAAGTCTAATAAAAAAATAATGTTTTCTTTGTGTGCCACACAGATGGCGTCGGTTGCATATGGCCGCTTGATGACGTGGGCTGATGCAGTATTACAATGAACGATTTTCTCTCCACGCGAAATTGATTAAAATGTATGAAGTGAAGGAAGAGCAGACCATGTCCCACTTATTATTATTAATACGGTACTTATCATGGTTTCTTGGTACATTTGCTGTTGCCGATATTCCTGTCTTTCGCTTTCCTTATCATTTACATAACAAATCAAATCATTGATTTCTTCATCGTTATAAGTGCTATTATATACATCAAAAGTGTCTAGGGATCAAGTACATTTTAGAAGATTGCAATCAAGAATATATTTTACAAAAACTGAATTCATTCATAGTTTATTCAAAATGTGGTGATAAGTCATTGATACAGGCATGGGGAATTAGGTAGGAGACCAATCCAGAAGATTAGATGTGATTTAAATAAATTAGATTGTTTTGGAGCTAAAAATGTTCTTCATCCCTAGACACTTGATGTGTGTATAACACAAAGCTTGATGAAAGTCATGTATTATTTTAAAAACAAAAGTAAACGTCCCCGGTTCGAGTTAATTTCTTTTACTGGCCAGAAGAACCGGGAAGAAACTGGTATTTTTTTATATCGTCAGGGCTTACTTGTAAGTATACTTAACATAAATATGACTTAATACTAATTTAACAAACGCTTGATGACTGGATGTTCATTAGCTTTTAATGTCTGACAGTCTCTAATTATGGTTATATCTCACTCTTTAGTAAGGCGCTAGAGGATAGTAATATTTATTTATTTTTGTTTATTTATTTACATGTACAAGAAACGTTACATCCTACAATGCTAGACAGAGACAACATACCTGTAATATATTTGTCTCGCTTTTAATACCATTTGTACCATAAAAGTGGGCTAACTTTGACTCTAGGCTAGCAAAACATTTTGTGAATATATATGAAACTAGTGGACGTCCCGCGATTTCATTCGCGTAGTTTAGTAGTACCTGCATACCAAATTTCAAGCGTCCAACTTAAGCCGTTTAGATTTTTCATACAAAAGAATTTTCCCGTTTATTGCCGTTCCCATGGGAATTTCAGGAATTCCTTTCTTAGTGCACCCCTATGGTACCTAAACTACGTCCGTACCAAATTTCAAGTGTCTACGTTTAGCCGTTTGGGCTGTGTGTTGTTATGTCAGTCAGTCAGTCATTCAGTCAGCTTTTCCTTTTATATATTTAGATATCAAATAGGCATTCACAGGTACTATGATACGTGGCGCCATCTGTCAAATGTATTGTGTATTACTACAAAGAAGTTGAAGTATATACCTACAGTACATCGTAACGGTTATTTCTATGATATCCTTGAGACATATCTACAACAGAGGTTCCTAAACTTATTTTGCCCACTGGGAAATTAAATAGTCTGTTTTTGACGTGACAAAGTTTAATAACTCGATACTACGGGCTGCATGAACGGAACAGATGACGTCATTGTCCCGTTCCGCAAGCGAGTGTACTACTACTACTGCAATGCTGGACATTGCCGATTTTCGCAATACGGATATACTTCTCGATACCCTCGCCTCTTTGAATAAGTCTTAAAATTGTTAAAATCTTAACTAGTTAAACTACCTATCCAGTCTTTTGTTTGTATGTATTAATTTGCGGGATGGTGTAGTTGCACTGTACATTTGTCTCATATTATGTACATTTGTCTCATATTATGCACCTAGAATTTGTAAATCCTACTTTGTAATGTACAACTGTTTGCTATCCAAAATAAAATAAAATAAAGTTGTCACGTCAGACTACCGTCCATATACCGACTTTACAGACAACAATTTCTTTGCCTACTTAAACATACTATTGTTTCATATGTCTTCAAGTCACTGGGATGAATAGGTACCTAATGAACAAGTGTGCTCCATCATAGACCACATCGCTGCTTAACATCAGGCAGGATGGTAGTCAAACGCTTGTTCGTTATATTTAAAAAATGTAATAAATTATTCTAAGCTGTATTCCAATATATATACATTAATTTCTCAGGGTATCAACGCCAAACGTTTGATATCAACAGCTCACAAGGGGGCATTATCACCCACTTTGAGAAATACTGTTCTACATGTTTTATTATGTAGTACGATTCACGTCAAAACAGAGCGATCAGCAGAACAGTTTGTTAGTCAACATTCAAAGAAAATTCATCTGTATCTAAACGGAATAAAGCTCATATCTTGAGTGATGAATTACTCTAGTGAAAATGAACTTTATTCGTAAGTATACACTTCCCGCTGAACATGCATGTTTTGCAAAAAAAGTTCAACATAAAAAAAATACACTTCACGCCTTTAATCTCAAAGAGGGGTAGGCAGAGGCACTTGCTAAAGCAAGTACCCACGGTTCACCAAGCGTATTACCCCCAAAAAAATTCACTACAACCTATTTTTCATGTACCCTGACTCAATCCACATGCATGGCGGGTCAATAGCGCATCCAACTTTAAAGCTCAATATCTCCGAAGTAACTTTTTGTGGATTGAGTCCTTTCTGTGTAACTACGTTTAATTGTCCGAATAAAATCATTCAATATTTTACCATGTTTTTTTTCGTTATAGATGATAATGTTACAAAAATAACTTAAACTTATCATATTTTATCACTTGAAACTAAAAGAAGACGACCTACGTGTTTTAAGTATTATTAAGTAGGTAAGTAAACAATTATTTTATAACATACAGTTTGTTTATCAGATCGCAATCGTACATTATATACCTACATTATGTGTATATATAATAATAAATATAATGTGTGTTTGTGTGTAGTGCAACGACCCACTTATCGGAAGTCCTTGTGGTATGTCGGTTGAGCTATTTGCTGATGTTTCATAATGTCATAAACGTATTTTCATGTAGTCTGTGTAATAAAATTATATATTTATATATTATCTAGTGTACCCGACAGACAGTTTTTATGTATTACTTAAAAATATTTCGAATAAGTATTATTTTCAACGCAATTTCCTTAAAATGTTCTATCTTGGAATCCATTTCCAGACAATAAGCAACAAAAAAAAATGACAAATTGGTCCAGTATATAATTATTTTTTATGTTTAGAGCTGAATGCGGTGTTAACCGGTGTTCCTATCCCATGGCAATTTCCTTTCCATGACCTTTCCAATGGTTCCAAATCATCTATCTTCCCACCAGATTTCTTTCAAATCTCACATATTATAACGAACTAAACGCTGTTTTGCCAATATAAATTATTATCAGTGTTTCTCTGCCAATTATACTCGTAAACCTTCTTTAAGAATCACTCTGTCAACTAAAGTATCAAAACCCGTAGCGTAGTTTTAAAGATCTAAGCATACATAGGAACAGACAGCGGGAGGCGACTTTGTTTTATATACTACTAGTGGATGCCCCGCGATTTCATTCGCGTACTTTCTTTTTTCTCTATACTGCACGTCCCACAAGTCCCACAGGAACGGGATAAATTATTCTGGTTCTAAGCTATGTCCCCAACAATTTTCTGCCTAATTGGTTGAATCGTTCTTGAGTTATAAGTGTTGTAACAAACCCGTCTTTGTTATATATATAGATGTATTGATTGATATATGGTTATAGTCCATGAGTGAAGTATTCCGAGACAATGAGCGGGAAACCCTATCATTGACAGAGACTATAGTTTACAGATCTGGTACAAATCTTTTTTTTGTTTCCCTTATATTGTTACTTCTATTTTACTATGTTGTCCTGTTCTTAGTATATTTTATTTTGTGCTTGTATTCTGTTGTTGTTTTCATTTGTCTATATTTTTTTTCTTATTCTTAAGTTAGTGAATAAATATCGATGGTCCCTATTAAGAAAGTCGGATCTACAGAACGGAACATGTTCAGGAGAGAAGTGAAAAGTTAGTTTTGGATATTAAAACTAAACTACTTGGCGGTACACACTTCAAATTAACAACAGCTTATAATCTTTGGTATCTTTACGTGATGTAATGTATCGCCAATCCAACGGTGTAGAAAAGTACATATTCCTTAAATTGCACTACCGACATTTTTTATTGGGACCATCGATGTCATACTACATACATACATACACTTCACGCCTGTCTCCCAGAGGGCTAGGCAGAGACTACAGATCTCCATTTGTCACGGTCCTGACATATCCCTTTCGCTTCATCTACATTCATACATCTTTTCATACATGACCTCCGGTTTCGAGTACTTTTCACGCCACCTTCCGCCAGGACATCATCAATCTGGTCAATGTATGTCCTTCTGGGGCGACCTCTACTCGATGTCATACAGTCTTCCTGTAACTTCCATTCAATTGTAAATTGATCTGGATTACAAATAGCTACGTATTGTTATGACGACACACTTTTAAGTTTATTATCGGCTGTGTGTACACGCATTTTCCTTGTACTAACTTGCGACACATGTACAAGTTACTACCTATTATGCGTGTAAAAAGACCCCGAGCAATGGTCTTAGAAAAATATTTTTTTTCATCTTTATATGTCCAGCAGTGGACAAGTATGGGCTGATGATGATGATGATGATGAATAGAAAATGTCATCTCTCGAGGCACAAAATCCCGAGAAGAAGAAAAATATTCCCCGCAATAAACAAGTTGTTCATTTTGTATAGCCCAAGAACGTTTCTCTAAGATCACTTGCTCGGGGATCTTTTACCCGCTGCAAACTATCATCATCAGCCCATACCCGCCCACTGCTGGACATAGGCCTCTCCAATTGCACGCCACTGTGATCTGTTTTCGGCTTCTCGCATCCAGCTTCTGCCAGCCATCTTGCGTTATCATCAGTCCACCTTGCCTGAGGGCGTCCTACACTCCGTTTGCCGAGACGCGGTCTCCACTCGAGAACTCGTTTTCCCCAACGGTCATCGGTTCTACGGCTAATAAGTATAGCAAAATTTTTGTTGAAATGGTGCATCCGCAATGAGGAAACCAGGACCTGTTAAAGTTCTTTGGGCGGAATAGAGGAGAAACTTCTGAAGTTGTTCGGAAGACTACCAGTGTGTTAGTTTTAGCTTTATTGGCCCACTGGCGTTCACTGTCGCACATTTTTTATCCTATTAACTTGTAGTAAACAAAACCATTGCAAACGCCAATCCGCCTGCCAAGCGTGGCGATTATTGGCATTTCACCCCAAATGATCATGGAAATCATTGGGGAAGGGTTCTCAAGAGGGAGGCACCCCCATCCAGCAGTGGACGCCTACTAAACAATATTTTCCGAGGGATGCTTTTTCCCATGCCGTGCTCGTTACTAAAACAGTTCACCTATTACCTCCACCGTTTAATAAATCTTTCGTAGGCGACCGGAAATAGAGACCTTCGTGTGGCTTTAAAATATCAAACCGCTGAGCTAATCCATGTATTACACCTACGGTTCAACTTTAAACGTTTAAGCATCAACGTAGACAAAAATAAGCTCATGCTTACACCTTTATTTTTTAATGGACGTTTCGACACAGTTGCCCATGTCGTGGTCACGAGCTGACTCCGGATACCAGATTGAAAACTTAATTAAAATGTCTATGCGCGTTCAAAAAAAAAATTTAGTTTTTTTTTAATTACTATGAACAAGCGTTTGACCACCATCCTGCCTGATGTTAAGCAGCGATGTGGTCTACGATGGAGCAGACTTGTTCAGTAGGTACCTATTCACCCGCGAGTTAAGATTTGAACTCGCGGTCCTTGTTTTAGAGGCAAGTGTCCTGACAACTAGGCTAATAGGGAATTTTCTTTGACCTCCTTCTGACAGATTTTCGGGGGGAGAACTGTCATTACTGTCAAACTTTGTTTGGAAAGTATTAACAGTAATGACACCGCCGGTGAATCTGTCAGAAAAACGTCCAAGAAAATTCCCCATTAACTTGAAACATTAGTTCTGTGAATTGCCACTAGATAGCAGTGGCGTGCACACCAAATAGGCAAAAAGACACTGCCTACCTTAGTATTTTGGCTACCCGACCTAATAATAGAATGGTTGCTAGATCTTCTTTTGTTGTACTCACGCCATAGGCTAACGAAGGTCCTGTGTTTTGTGGATGAGTAGATATGTAGATAATTTATTTCGTAAAGACAAGTTACCTATACATATGTGTCAATCCTTGGGGATCACTGCCTACCTTGTCGTAAAAGCCAGTGCACGCCACTGATAGATAGCGTAATATATTTCGACCGCGATCGGATATTTTAATATCTATGCATACTTGCACAAAGGGACATACATGCGACACACTGGCAGTGGATTTGAAAGTTAATCTGAGCACACCAGAGCGTGTGTGCGTTTGATTTTAGCGACTGCAATGGATGACAGTTAAGAGAGCACGCTGGTCAAGGCGCTCGGAGCGCGCGGCGAAAACGCCCGCCTACTTGAAATATGCTCTACTCACTTTTAAATATACATTAATGAATCAACATAATAGCGTCTGTGGTCCAGTTGGTCGGATACTTGACTTGTAACCGGGAGTTCGCGGGTTCGAGTCCGGCTACTGGACGTGTACCAATGGGACTCTTTTTCAGAGCCTATGTACGCAACGCAACGCTCGTACGGTGAAGATCGCGATGAAACCCGCACACCACAAGGTGTGTGAACCCTCTAACGGCGATGGGCTCAGCCCCTGTCACGTTGGGTTAAATACGCTTGGTGAACCGTGGGCATTTGCTTATTAAGCAAGTGCCTCTGCCTACCCCGCTTTGGGATTAAAAGGCGTGAAGTGTATATTATTTTTATTTTATATAATATATCATTTGTATAAATTAACCTATAGTGAGCTATGAATAGTAAAACTGCAAAAGGCGACTTTATTGCTCAGGGCGATTTCTTACCGGATCAATAATAGGATAGGGGTCTAACATAATTTTATATAAAACACTAGCTGTACCGGCAAAAATTTGTTTTGCCACAATAAGTTGCCTTTGTACTCCGGATATTGGGAGAAATACAACTGGTAGATATATAAAAAATAGATAGTAGCCGATTCTCAGACCGACTAAATACGCATATAAAATTTGGTAAAAATCGGAGGTATACCGTAACTAACATTGTGACATGGAAATTTTATATATTAGATAATTATGTAAACTAGTTATACAGAAACATACAGTCATACAATCATATCATCTTACAGAGTATGCGATATTCTGCTTTATAGGATAATTATTGCAAAGTTTCGTGGAAATCGCTTCAGTACTTTTTATGTAAAAGGTGAACAATCTTCCGAAAGTCTAACAAAAAAATTTTATCTTGGAAAAATCCCATTTCGCAAAAATCACCACTGACTACATGTATTTTGCAGAATCTATGAATACTGATATGTTTTCTTGCGCCGAAGATATAGTTAAAAACATGTTGGATTTTGAAAAAGGTCACATAGTGTACCATCCAAACCGAAGGTACGTACAAAATTTCAGCTCAATCATTTGACTCCATCTCCACCCGAACATCTTTACATACATTTCAAGATAAATAAAATCTTTTAAAAAACACACTATTTATACTTATTTACAATCTATCTAAACTGTAATATTCTCGTTCACACACCCACCATGACCTCAAACTTTCCGTCCGCTGCATCCAACACCATAACCTCGACAACAAAAACAAAATATAACAAGATTCAAGTAAAATCGAAATGTCACGGTAGAGCATATCCCGGGCACGGGTCAACCCGTGACATGATCTCGTGTGTGACATAACACGCACACACGGAGCGGCCGCGCACACACAGACGCGGATGTTTGCGCGCGCGCACGAAACGGGGTCACGGTTGCGCGCACACATGCGCATGGGCACATTCACGCATGCGTCGCGTCGTCGTCGCTGGTGCAGCGGTGCCGGTGACGCGTTTT
>SJJU01004287.1:0-53359 GCA_012932125.1 Conopomorpha cramerella | reverse complement strand
TTGGTCGGATACTTGACTTGTAACCGGGAGGTCCGGGTTCGAGTCCGGCTACTGGACGTGTACAAATGGGACTCTTTTTCAGAGCCTATGTACGCAACGCAACGCTCGTACGGTGAAGGACAACATCGTGAGGAAACCCGCACACCACAAGGGGTGTGAACCCTATAACGGCGATGGGCTCACCCCCTGTCACGTTGGGTTCAATACGCTCGGTGAACCGTGGGTACTTGCTTTAGCAAGTGCCTCTGCCTACCCCTCTTTGGGATTAAAGGCGTGAAGTGTATTTATTTTTTTATTTATTTAATACACTATTTTGATAAACAGGTCACTGTTATGATCGGGAACGTAAAATAATGATCGGATGTCTTTACCACGGAGTTAGGGCGTACTAACGGATATTCGAGTACGAAAGGCATCACCATCTATGGCCGCCTAAGAGCCTATATACGGTTAGAAGTCAATGGAAAAAGCCACAGGAACAGTATCACAAGCGATTCATTGCCATTAAAACAAGCTTTTTCCAACACACACAGAATCGAAACCAAACTAATAAAAGTGAAAAGACAATAACAATACGTATTTTTGTGTCAAAAATAAAGGTATAAAGCTCTAAAAAGTTTGTATAAAACGGCTCCGGCACACCTGAACACTCAATCTCAAAGTACTCTGGTATACATACATGTATACTGCGTGTAAAAGGACCCGAAGAAATGGTCTTAGAAACGTTGTTGGGCTTGTTAATCCCCATACAAAAAAATATTTATGTATCTTCATCAGCTTATACTTGTCAACTGCTTTACTTGTGTACATTGATACAATTATGTTTGGAGATGATTTTTTTTTCATTGCGCCGCATTCTCGTCACAGTGAAAGATGTTCATATTGACGAGCCCATCAACGTTTCTAATGCAATTACTCGGGGTCCATTTGCGCGTTGTGTAAATACTAGAGCCCCCAGCCAGCAGCATGAAGAAGGTTTAAATGTATAATACGTGCATATAATACCAAAGAATCACTGTTAATAATGTATGTTGGCATAACAACGTTTGCCGGGTCAGCTAGTAGAATACTAAATGCATTCACAAAGCAATGTTACCAAACAATCATAAAATATCAATAAATGTTAATGATAAGTACCTTCATTATCCTGATTTCACATACAGATTCCGATATTTGAAAATCGAATATCTGCCTACATTTAGACATCGACCAATCACTATTCAACGCTTGATTAGAATGGTCTCTAACAACCGAACTTATAACATGCAACAATATGAACATCAATTCCACTGAAACTATGTTGTCTATATTCATTCAAAATAACCCATAGGTTCAACTGGACAGGGCGCTGCGGTAGACATTATAATGAGTGATCGTTATTTAGTAGCTGATGATGAAAGTCGAGTGCAGGTAATATCAATGGAAACACGGCGACCCGACGGCACTGCGTTATATGTTAGAAATTGGAAATTGAATTTTCATGTCGGGCTAAAGATAGAATGTGCCGAACAGTTCCGATATGATAATATATATGGAGTATTGTCGTCTTCACTCAGAATTGTGTTGTCTTTATGAACATTTTACACGTAAAATGCATATATGCACTTATTCACACATTTTAGATAATTATAATTCAGTGTCGGATGGTCGTAAACATTGATGTTAGAGAGATTGTTGTTATAATATGTAAAAAGTATCATAGTGCTCAAAAATATTAATATTATACAGTGTAGTGTCGTAGAGGCAAACCGAAAAGATGGCGGGACAATCTTGACGCGTTTAATAGCGACTGGAGGAACCTATCAGGGGATCGTGAACAGTGAGTGGAAGATGGTTTGAGAGACCTAATTTGCAGTGCAACACCATAATAGGCTAATAAAAAACACCGCAGTGTTCTTACAGACTTTCTTTATCCTACATGGATTTTCATGAAGCAAATTTCCATGCTGAACTTGGGTCAATGGGGAATTTTCAGGGCCCTTCTTTTCGTTATGACAGATAGCGCTAGCTACATTAGGGGATAAATGTAAACGAAATTAATTACTTCAAGCAGTCGGTATTGTTGAAGTTGACAGTTCATTTTTTTATTGTTTGTTCAAAACAAACCATACCAATACATACTTTTGTATGTTACAAAAGCGTCTGAAGTCTGAATCATTTACCCAATTAATAAAAAACGTACTAAAATATAACTGACAGAAGTCACCTTGGATACCTACTAGCGACATAAAGATAAGAAAGTTTGAAAATTCCCCATTCTTGTAGCATGAGAAAACGTTCCAACCAAGAAACGTTTGCAACGTTGCGATATGAACGGAATATTTCAGTTCGTACAAAATACAGATACCAAACATCCAAATGAGTGATGTTCACCAGCCGATGGTGCGGCTCCGGTACTGATTGGTGGAAACACAATCCCTGCACGCCTCATTAGATGCCAGTAAGGGCCGCCAGTTAGTACACCGCGGTTTGGTGAAATACCACATTTGATAATAGAATGAGCAAATTTCCCTGGCAGCATTCTTGGAGGCACGGTGATACATATTGAGGATGCGCCACATCACCTGAGCTACGGAGATGTGTGCGGTGCAGCGCTGCTGTCTCAACGGTGGGCCATTACGGCCGCTCATTGTGGGTGAGACATTAAAAAATTAAAGCTAGTTTCATGCTCCATCGTAGACCACATCGCTGCTTAACATCAGGTAGGATGGTGGTCAAACGCTTGTTCATAGTGATTAAAAAAGAAATGGAAGAGTTGTCGAATGAGAAGCAGGATCTTAACTTGGGTTGGGAGAGATATTATGTCTATGTACGGTCGGCCGAGAAAGTGGTTTATCAATTTATGACAAATTAAAATGAACCTTAATGCCTAATGACAATTTCAGGTAGATCAGATTCTTCGCCGACTGTACATAAAAAATGTTTGCATCAATTTTGTAGTGCATCAATTTTGACCAATTTTTTTTATAATGTTCTTAGTATGAGTATTATGATCAGATGCGCATTAGTAGTCACCAAATTCAAAGACCTTACTAATAGTCACGAAGTAACTTCTTGACAGTTTTTTTTTTCACAATGAACAAACATTTGACCACCATCCTGCCTGATGTTAAGCAAATCATGTACCTATATCAAATAGAGATTAACAAGTTCAAGTAGATCTGTTGGCGTCAGTGTATTTTTCATCTCCATATAAAATGTCTCCCGAAACAAAAAAAAATCCATTTTGTATGGAATTTTTTTTTCATTGTCTCCATAGTAATAAATGTTCATATTGATAAGCCCAACAACGTTTCTAAGACCATTGCTCGGGATCCTTTTACACTCAGTTTATGATGTACAATAATTGTGGTAGGGTTTATTAAAATAAACCTTTTAAAACACAAAAAGTACTACGCTTTTTTTATGAACTACCAATGAAAGAAAGTATGAATAAATATCATTTGTATTTCCAGGCTCAGTAAAAAATTCATCATTCACTTTTTCGCATTAAATTTAACACGTTGTATTTGCCTATTTGATCAGTAAACTTTACTCGTAAAATTCGCTGAATTAAATATTTATTTTGATACCTCTTCAACCGTACACCCTTTTAAAATGATCAATACGTAACTACTGTACATTTGCCGAGCATTTATTATGACCGTTCGGCTTTAAATGCCTAATATGTTATTAGTCGGTCAATTTTGCGGACTGCTGGCTGTCATCATCTAAATGAAATGATTGGCTCTCGAATGTTTACATGGTTGGTTACTGGTGTAGACTCTGCGTTTGATACACAAACGCAGGTACCTACACCCCATCAGATTGACTTTGACATTCGAGCGTGTGATAGGTAGGTACGTACATGAAGGAGCCACCTAAATCATCTGGTCACGTTCCCAATTACGTTGCATTGGTTAATATGAGTATTACATACACTTGCGTGCACTCTGGCCTGTCGGTAAAGGCCAGACCGGCTTAGTGACGAGATATTGTATCCGGTTAGATTACTGTAGCTTGATTAGTACTTTTTAGACGAAGGAGAATAAGACCCTTTGTATAAGACTTCGCTGTGAAAGGTTAAACTGCAGAGATGACGAATGATAGAGATGAATGGCGAAAAGAAACATGTTGCGCCGACCCCACCTAGTGTGGTATAAGGGCAGAAAAATGATGTATAAGACTTCGCTGCCCGTCCGTCTGTCTGTCTGTTTGACTGTCACCATGAGATAGATAGAGAACTGTCATTACTGTAAACTTTGTTTGGAAAGGATGACAGTAATGACAGTTCTCCGCCCGAAAATCTGTCAGTAAAACGTCAAATACAATTTCCCATTATTATTCATACTAAATAACTATAAAGACGAAAGGTTTGAATTTTGTTTGTTTGACATGAATAGGCTCCGAAACTACTGGACAGATTTCAAAACAAAAATCATTGCTGGAAAGCTACATTATTCTAGAGTTACATAAGCTATATTTTATCCCCAAATACCCACAGGAAGGAAAAAACGACAGTAATACAGCACGGTACAGCAAGTATTTTATAAAAACTCTAGCTGGTACATTAAAGAAATGTATCACACATGGTGGTAACTGTGTCGAAATGTCGAGCAAACCAAGCACGTAAGCTCTGAATGCCTTTCTCTGATTAATTTTGCGCCTTGATTGCCGGCGTAACCAATTACCTTAAGTCTATTACAGAATATTATCTCCCGTACAGATTCCATCACTACATCCGGGCCGGTTCTAGCTCCCACACCCTCGGCTTCCAGGTGATTGTGCTGAATCACATAGTGTGTCCAAGGTTCCAGGAGAAACACGAGTTCGACTTCGATATTCAACTGTTGAGATTGCAAAGGCCTGTACGTTATTGGAAGAATGTGAGTCCCATAGACCTGGGAGATTGTTATGGTGACGAGTATAACACACTTCTGGTCACTGGCTGGGGGTATCCTGAAGAGAAGGTAAGGTTTTCTAAGGTTTATATTATGAGTAAAGGTTGTGATACTGAGATATGCCCTTTTTAAAGTAGGTGCTACAGACTGGCCTTAAACGTAATAATAAAATGCGTAGGAACTTACATATTATTATCTCCTGATTATTATATTTAATGATCCATGGTCAAAATTACCACTAATTAGTATAATCTATTAAAAATAATTTTAATTAAGTATATAAAACCAAACATACTCAACAAATGCTTCAAATTATCGATAACGAATTCTTAAAATAAAAAATAAATATTACGTATAATTTCTTATATTCTTACAACGAATTAAAAAAAAGTTAATTGGTCTTGGTTTTTTCAATTACTAAAGAATCAAAATATGTTTATTATCTTGCTTGAAGGGCAATTACAGCTCTGAACTGAAGCAGGTCCAGGTGAAGAAAGTTTCCTTGAAGGCATGCCAGGCCGTGCGGCAGCCCTGGTACAATCATACGCTTACTGCAAGAATGTTCTGCGCCTCTGGAGAACCCGGGAACGATGCTTGTCAAGTGAGATCTTTTCCTGAAAATTTTAAATATTTTTATGTCCATAACTAACGATAATAGTTTAAATTGTTTTTTCACTGTTTCATAACTAACTAGCTACGATGTAACACGTTATTGTACCATTTTACTATAAAGTTATGAAAACCTCTCTTTGCCAAAATAATAAAAACGTCCAATGCTGAGTCATAACTCTTTCCCGGACAGTAAACGCCTATAGTCGTCATAACAATAAAACATCTATTGTCTATTTCACTGTCCGCCAATGTGTTAATGACATTAGAATACTAAGTAAATTTTATAAAGTGCGTTAACAAAAACATCGTTCACTAGTAACACGATAATTTAAACATAAAACGATGTCAAATGACGGAAAACCAACTTCACGCCCGAAATGCAAGAAACGACTAAATCGCAACGGCATGTATGAGCCAATCTCTAAACCATAAAGTGACTAGTGAGTCAAAGCGAGCAGGCGTTGGGCAGCGCTCTATCGCTCGGTGTGTTCAAAGCTCCGATTGACTGTGGAGGCTCAGTGGCGCGCCTAAGCCCGCCACAACTGAAGAATGGGGTCAACTACGGCGACTGGTTGCGTTATTCCCGACTCCAGGCGCTCTCTACAATTTCACTTCCAAATACGATATTAACGACTTACGTACGGATGGTTTTTTTAACGTTATGGTAGCGTCGACGGATTTTTGTATTGTTTGAGAATGCGTTATAATGGGGAATTATTTGACAACCATCTGACAGCTATAAATAGTTTCTTTTATATTTGTGAGATGTCGCTAATATCGCCCGAGGGTTTCACAATGAATCTCTAGGTAAACTTTTGTCATGTCAATTTTCATTAAAACAGTTTTTGCTAACTTATTTTCGAAAAGTCATACTGACAATAAAGATTTTAATAAAAAATATCGAAGTTGTTTGGCTTGTTTTCATAGAACAGAGGAACAATTTTTTATTGAGTGCTAGTAGGTAGTGTAAGGCCGTGGAGCTTTAAAACAAAAAAAAACATCCTTCGGCTATTCTATTGCCATCTAGTGGTAAATTTTAGCCTACCTTTTAGAACTACCGCTCAATAATTCCCCATTAATAGATAAGTTACTGCGTCACTGTGGAGCGGATGTGTTGGAAAAAAATGTAGGTTGGTATTAGGGTTTGTTTCATTTTTACGGTAGTAGGAAATACTTTAGATGTGTTCAGTACTCGCACGGCAATGCATATGATCATTGTTGATGAAGACGATCCGGATCTTCCTATAGACAAATGTGACCGAAATGCTTTCTTTTTATACGCATAATGTGCATTATGATTTTGCCTCCAGTTACGGACATAAATAATAGGTACTTAATCGCTTTTCGGCACCAGTAAGTATCATAGATATTACAAAAAAAATCGTATGAACAACTTCAAATACCATTACGTTTTTATATTATTAACTTTTAATACGTTTTTATATTATTAACTTTTAATAATATTAACGTACGTGAAATCTCAACAGTCAACCGCAATTAATGGGAATAATTTTCCCACAAAATCCTGTTGCCTTTTAACGGTATCTGACCGCTAAGAATCAAACAAAATGCAGTAATCAATGCCAATCATGCACTGTACAATTTCAAATATTTATCAATTTCCATGGCGGCTGCTGCGTAATTACTGAAAATACGTTGGGCAAACAAAATTGTCAGGGCATTTACACTTGTGAGCAAAAATTAGGGGTCACACATGATGTTGTGTACACAACACACCTAAATGTTTTGCAATCGAGGAGAGCTAGCTGTGTAAATGAAACTGTTTTTCAAAGACATTGAAATAGCGAAAAAGAAATTTATCAAGTATTGGTGTGTTGTATTCAATAACAATACTTTGATAATTATATAAGAATTTATTGAGTACGTTGCTTAACATCATGCAGTATGGTGGTCAAACGCTAGTTCATAGGGCACTAAAAAAAAGTTTTATTTATGATCGGGTATTTTCGCTCACCAGTGTATTTTCTGTACGTCGAAAATCACAAAGCGAATTTATTGAAGTTCGGAAACTGCTTTGAATAGATGGATGAATACATAATTTGACAACAAAAAAATATGTAATTGTTTTCGTTCGTCGTTCAAAAATAATTTTCGCTAGCGATTCCAGCACAATGCAGTGGATTTCACGAATGAAGTCCCCTAGTAATTAACTGCAGCACCATTGCTGGTTGATGCATTATTAAAATATTGCGATGAAAGTAGTCTGTAGGTACATGTGCTAATAATTGACTGGTCAAATATATTTAAGCCAATGGTGTACACTAAATACCCGGGGATTATCGCATCCATCTGGATTACCACACTGGATTGGGAATTATTTTTAAAAGCCTGACTTTAATAATCAGTGGCCCATCATATGTATAAAGCAGCAGGCATTTTGAGTGAATAACTGGCAGTCTGAGTATAAAATAGAGTCGTCGCCTCTATGCCTGATTAGATTCTTAAAACTACGCAACGGATATGAATGTGGTTTCCTTTAGTGGATAGAGTAAATCATGATGAAGGTTTATGTTATGTACACACATCAAAAGTGTCTAGGGATCAAGTACGTTTTAGAAGATTGCAATCAAGAATATATTTTACAAAAACTGAATTCATTCATAATACATATATTCAAAATGTGGTGATAAGTCATTGATACAGGCATGGGGATTTAGTAGGAGACCAATCCCAATAGATTTGATTTAAATAAATTTGATTTTTTTTTGTAGCTAAAAATGTTCTAGATCCCAAGACACTTTTGATGTGTGTATATTACATACATATAATAGCAGATTATAGAACACTATTAATACTGTACATTGATGTTAACAAAACGTTATGGTGTAATAACGTTGGCCGGATCAGATAGTAGATATGAGTTTAAAAATGATTTGCTGTTCATTAGTCTCGCTAAAACTCGAGAACGGCTGGACTATTTAGCTAATTGTGGTCTCGAATTGTTCGTGGAAGTCCAGAAAAGGTTTAAAAATGTGAATTTTATCCCTATCAGATATATTTCTTTCACTACACAGATTAAAACGCGACTTCATATTTCAGAACAAATAGTGGGCAAGCATTTGCGGGGAAAGCACACCAGTCGCTGTGGCGCGCTTTTGGGGAGGGCTATGACCAGCAGTGGATGTTGGTGGGTTGTAAAATGTAGACACTAGTATTTTGTTTTTTTATTTTTTTATTTATGTAACCATGATGATGATGATGATTAATTTATGTAACCTGTAACGCGTTATGTTCCAGGGTGACTCCGGCGGTGGAGCAGTAGGGATGAGTGGGCTGGTGGGACTGTCTTCCTTCGGATACGGGTGTGGGAGAGTTCCCGGGGTGTACACTGACCTCTGCAACCATGACATTAGATACTGGATTTACAATGTATTTAAGCAATTTTAAGTTGTTTAATTCTACTTTAGATCTGGGCACAGAGTTAACTGAAATAAAATTTTAAATACGCTCGACGCAATTTATTACCCAAAGCGGGCTAGGCACTAGTTATAGAAATACTTATTAAACCAACACAAAGTGATAAGTGGTCGACGGGCCCGTTGATGTAGTGGTCAGCATGTCTGCCGCTGTTCCGTAGGGTCGTGGGTTCGATTCCCACCGCTGCTTAGGTGATGAGCTTTTAAGTACTGTTGGACGTGTCTGGGTGTTTTACTTACATAAGTATATATATAAAAATATATAAGTTAGATATATTTTACGTTGTCTGATTTCCATAACACAAGTGCTTTAGCTACTTAACATGGGATGAAGGCAACGTGTGTGTTGTTGTAAAAATATTTTAAAAAAAGTCTTGCTTCATCACAAATCTTGTGGTATGCGGGTTTCATCACGATATTTTACTTCACACTGGAAACACTACGAACCCTGAGCCCCTTCAGCGATTTGCAGGGGGAAACCGGCGTCTAGCAAGTGGTGAGCACAACAGTGAAGTGTATTTAAGTCGCTTCAAGGTAGTTACAATCTAAACCGGCTTAACGGGAGCCACAGATTAACGTGTGCCGTCCGTAGCATAGGAACCCCCCAAGAAAATCCCATCTAAAGGCGGTCACAATGCAATGCGTGTTCACGCCGAATTATTAACCCTCGATAATTCGATCACCGAAGGCAGCTGAACTACACTCGTAAACAAAAATTCCGGGTCATACGTAATGGCTGTGTACATCTTAATATGTCGCAATCTAGGATACTTAGCTGGTAAAATACACTGTTATTACCGCTATTTTATTGTCTTTAAAATGAAGACAAGTTATTTTAAAGACAATAAAATATCGAAAAATAATGTCATCCAGTATTGTTGTCTTGTATTCATTATTACTGCCTACTTTCAGAATGTTGAATGTTTATTGAAATTGTATGTCTATATTAAATATATTTTATTGAAGATTTAATAGGTATATGACCTGTAATTTTTGCTCACTAGTGTAGTAGTGAGGGATTTAGTCAATCTATTCTCAAACTATCGGACTACAAGTTACCTAGGAGGCTTCGATGTCTCAAAAGCTTCAGCCACAACCTCATTAGGGATTACGAACGTGCGTTTGTAATATGATCGCTCACTGGGGTATGAGTGGTATGGTGTTTATGGCGTTGCTTGCAGTCTATCGCTGGTATTGACGTCTCAGTCGTTGTCAGCATGCAACATAAGCTGCAATGAACGACTAAACTGATGTTCATATAATTAAACGTGATTGGCTTGGACTTTACTGATATTATGATCGTTTTTATCATTTGTTTGCAGTAAACAACATTTGAAAGCAATGTTTTGATAAACCCTAATATTATAATAGAAATAACTTGTAATCTGCTAGCTGGGGTTAAATGATAGTGTGTTCAGACTAGTGAGTTCATCATGAGGTCTCCGGTTCTATACTAGTATACCGATTGGGAGCTGTGTACAGATCTTAAAGGCGATATACTATAGTGATAACCACGCAAGATTGGTGAATAACTAATTGCCAATTGTTTTAAATTGTTAATGTTGGTTCGTTGTCAATGCTAACAACCTTTTCCTGACGTCTGATGACATGATACTGATGGTATAACAGGTATGAGTCATATAAAATAACATGAAGCTCTTTTACAATTGTAAAAGCTCTAAGACATAAACGTGGTTGAAATTAAACTAAATGACAGTAATCTTTTTCTCCTCTTTAGAAATGTCGATGTTTCCTTTCCTTCATGTTCATTCAGTAGTTAATTGGGAGACGTTTTCTAAAACACATTTCAATCATTTTTATATCTTCCTCAATCGTAATTCTCGTTAGGAGTTCATTGCAATCATGCGATAACTATGCGGCATTCTAAAAAAAATTGCGACATTTCATTAAAGCGTGCCCCGCCTGAATGCTTTTAAAAACTCATCGACGTATAAAAACATTATAAAATGCACAAAATTCCAATTTGCCGAAAGCGTCTGTCACAATATAATCCCACAGCGCCGAAAAACGCTCCGCCATGAAAATATCCAAAGGGAGACGCAAGCAAAATACGAGGCTTTCTGTAAAAATACTTCCGCCTTATGTACAATTCACATACCACCCGTAGGTAAATAGCGACTGGGCTTCACATAGCAAACACGCTATACATATGTATAAAATGAAATTATCTGCTCGCAATTTTGTATAAGTTCCGGTGTGTGTGCGTGCTTTTTTCGCATTAGTGTGCGTAGTTGCACGCAGTCACTTTATTTTATATAGGATGTTCAGTTATATAGGTGGTGGTGGCAGTTGTGGGTGAACCCCCTGTCCCCCCTGGGGGGGGGGTAGGGTGGGCGATGACGATGACTGCGAGTCTGCGCAGTTGTCGGAAAGAGAAGCCAAAACCTAGGTTGCCTAGGGTAGCTCCCACACTAGGCTCTCCTCCACAGCAGGAATTTAGTGATAAATACGAGTGATTCGGGCGTAGACCGCCTGATATTACTCCACATTGATGCAGCCACCACAGCCACCTACAATGTGGCACAAGAATTCAGCTAAACAACGTTTATAGATAATTGAGCAGAAATTTAATCAGCCAATACTAGGCACATCTGTGGTCTAGTTGGATTTTAACCTGCAACTAGGTATTCACTGAAATGTAACGAGTCAGCGCCAATGGTGGATATAATTACTCAACCTGAAAATAATTTCAAATTGAACGGTGTACGTGCCACCCCATTGAGCGGCGTTAGTGAGCTAATAGATCCATTTTGATTGATGGACATTTATGCAGGTGAATTGTCATTAGGCTATTCGTTCTGCTTCACACCTCAAATAATTAGGTTCACTGTAAAACGCTTGTCTCTGCTTACTCTTTTGGAAGACAGCCTTAACGTATGCATGCATGTATTTTATGTGGAAATAATGCACACAGTACTCGCGGACTAGACTACAAACGATAGTCAGCTAAAACAAAATATTATGTCACTGATAACGCAAAAGCTCTGAAATTGTTAACAAACACGTTTTTTGGTATCAAAAGTCTAACAACCTATTTCTACATTTATATACTACTATTTTTATATTTATTTCAAGTAGAAACATTAGTCTATAGCAAAATATGTCTACCATCGAAGGGGTTGCAATAACTATGTCATAATAACAAACAGCATTACTACTGGTCATTAGATATTTGAACCACTTAACAAGGACTGCACACTAGCATCGAATCAAATCATAGCACAAATCAAATACCTCTAATTCTCAATATTACTGATAACTAAGTTCAATATTATACGTCGTTGAACCAATCCACATTGATTTCGACACCTAGCGAAGGCATCAGACGTGTTTCGCTATACTCATAAGGTACTTAAGAGTCGTTTTCCCTTGCTTTGAAACAGTAACAGGTTGCATGATGTAAGTATTCAAGAGTAATTTCTTTTGACGTTTTTCTGACAGATTTTCGGGCGGATAACTGTCAATACTGTCACACTTTCCAAACAACGTTTCATAGTAATGACAGTTCTCAGAAAGACGTCATAGAAAATTCGCCATTCGACTGAAAACATATCAGAGTAACCTTACTTCCCATTTACACCTTGAACCGGCGAAATGAACAGACCAATTCGAAGCTACCCCTTGGCTATTAAAGATAACACCCAGTTATCTATCCGTTAGCAAACTGTGAAACAATACGCGCCCATTAGGGTGCGTAGTGAGTACACCTACCGCAGCAGAAATGATGCATCATGTCACCTAACAGCCATTCAGTGACGGAGTCGACGTCAAACTTCAAACACGGAATGGGGATTTGGCATCTATACTCCACGCTTACAGATGTGAGGCGTCAACCAATTTTAGAGATTGCAATGAGACAGGGGAAGGGAAATTCAGCTTTCAATAGGCCAATCTTAAAACAAGGTATTTCGCATAGCTTACAGTTAATATGACATCACAGATATGAGACATGGGTGTCAATATATTTTAAGTGG
This sequence comes from Conopomorpha cramerella, assembly GCA_012932125.1. Classification (NCBI taxonomy): domain Eukaryota; kingdom Metazoa; phylum Arthropoda; class Insecta; order Lepidoptera; family Gracillariidae; genus Conopomorpha; species Conopomorpha cramerella. The sequence continues at coordinate 40,435 of SJJU01004287.1, read as the reverse complement.
TGAATTTTTGCATTTTTATTTATTAGAGCGTTTAACTAACATAGTATTGAGAGTTTTTAAGAAGATAATCCCAGCCTTAGCTATTCTGGAGACTGCGCTTGTCAATGATGCTGCAATTGTTTCAAATTCAATAAATTACTATAATAATATAACATGGATCCACAAGGCTATGATTGTCAGCAATATTTTAAAATTGATCCGTCCAAAGCCAAAGTGTTAAGCTAAATGTGACCGGAGGACCACCAAAGGAAATCCGGTGGCGCAGTGTCAAACAAGTGGTCAGCTCAACTGTTCGATGTTTTCACGCCGACCGAGAGCCTCAATCGACTTAACGACTACAGACGACGACAGTAGACCCTCAGACGACTACGACGGGATATCCGGAGCAAGGAATTTTCAATTCATTCAGAAAATAACCACTTCTATACGGTCACCAAGCCGATGATTGACCGTGTCTGAAGTTCCTTAACCTTAGTTAAGGGATTGGATACACCGAGGCCGGGAGCATGCGTTTTCAAAATAATTATTAGGCTTTACTTTGCTTAGCAAATGCCTCTGCCTATCCAGCTTTGGGATTAAAAGGTGTGAATTTTTATTAGGCTGTAATTTGCGCTTTTTGTGCTCATTTGGAGGGTGGCGTGCAATTGGAGAGGCCTATGTCCAGCAGTGGAAAAGTATGGGCTGATGATGATGATGATGATGAATTTTCGCTAGAAGACTCCGATGACACTGAGATGTCTCTCCTTATTTTTTTGGATCAACCATTTTTGTCTTTAATATCGTGTAAAGTATGTGTCAAACACTATAACGTGGTACAATAATGAAAAGTTCAGTGACACTATAAACCTTCTGACCATTTTCTTGAGTACCAATATGAGAAGCCTGCGTAGATTACTTAGTCTCTCACGTCATCATGGTCAGTCATTATTGCAGTCAAACGTAAGTGAAATTATACACCACCTCCATTCCATTCAACACATCTGTATACCCAGAAAAAAGGATAACTAGAAATCACTTAAATCTTTCGAATAGTATTATAAATGCGATTGTTTGTGATCTGTAATACTAGGTATGTGAGATGTCATTGTGCACGTTCGCTACTTCTTTACGGAGAAAGTTCTGTACGAGTGTTTAAACTTGGTTGGGTAAAGATGGTTTAGGACAGCGGTTCTTAAACTTTTTTGGCGTCGGAACCCTTAGGAAAGCGAAATACTTGACAATGCTACAACAAAAAAATAGTTTTAAAAAGTTCTTTATTTACAAGGACAATAAAAGGACAATTTTCAAAATTTTTGGTTCTGCGGAACACACTTATAGTATGGCTGGTTTAAGACATAGCCGACTACTAGCTGACCCGGCAAACGAAATTTTGCTAATATACATTATAAACAGCGTTTCTCTGCATATGCAGAGCGTATTAAACATATAAACCTTCCTCAAAACTCACCAATTAAAGATCACATGAAAATCCGTTGTCTAGTTGCAAAAAATTCAGCATACATATGCACACACAGCGGGAGGCGACTTTGTTTTATACGATGCATTGAAGCCCGTTATCAGCCGTAGGAAATACCACGAGGCACAACTAGTGTGCGAATCTCAATCAGTAAAATTGAAAATGGAGCCCCGTTACTAGGGTAAGTCGCAACATGGGGGGATTATATCAAATTCGGATTGAACTGTGCACTATGGCTATAAGCTCGTAATAGAGAACAAGGTGAGCTTAGTATTTTGCATGAGCCAACATCATTGATGTGTCCATCTCAAGCTTAGCTGAAAGCCTAGGCAGCGAAATTTAAAGTCCACTTAACCAAAGAATAGATGGTTGACTAACTACTGAGAAGAGTGGAAGTTAGCATTGGTAATTTAGTGACTGTCAATACTAGTTATTAGGAAATAAAAGTAGCGTGTACAGCCTTTTTCTAATTTATTACTTTGGCACTCGGATTAAACTTTCTCCCTTAAACGGTATCTAATATTTAATGCTAAACCAGTAAACGATAGAAAAAAAAACACGTAGGTAAGTATTCCATAATCCATTTAGAAAGACAACGTCATGACATGATAACTTTCTTAAACTCGCATCGTCCCCACTATATATATGTATATTTATGTATATATATATAGCGAGGGCTTAATCAGTCTATTCGCGAAGTTAAATATTCTGGATGGCCCCGCTAATTATGCTCAGCAGATACATATAATTACCTACTGTTAAGTAATGCAGAAAGCCGCTGCGGCACAAGCGTGAATTACGCACATTTTAGGCTAATCAGCCACCGGATTTACCAATGTAACTAATAAATGTAATTGGCGAATGCACATGAAAATATCACTTCGCTCGTTCGTCCATAAAACGTAGGCTCGTATTTGAACCAGCATATTCTCAAAGCTTTTAACTATATACCTACGCATTACTCGTATGCATCGATATGGTTGTCTAGGTGCACTTGTTTAATCGGCTTTCGAGTTTGCTTCCAATATTCAAATTGAACACGAACATCCACATACGAAGTAAATAACGAAGGCCCATCCATCCGCGCCCGTATAGTGTATAATTGTACGAGTATTAAATCCTCTGCTATGTGGGAATCAAAGAATCGATGTAATCCCCGGAGGAAAATATCCACGACGCAATGAAAATATCAGTGGAGTTTTTTTTAAAGCGGCTCTGTAACGCACCCGACGACCACTACGAAATAATTATGTCGAAAACAATACACTCGATTGCACAAAGGAAAATGTGACAAAGTAGGCTCATAATTATATAGGTACCTACTGAAAATCATGCAACAGTAAAAAATATTATATAATCAGTAATTTCGAGGACATAAAAGTAAAGGTATCCTCTTGTAACCACCCCCCTATTAGTTGACTGCGACAGTACCGGCCCTAGGCATTAATTTAAAAACAAATTGCAAGAGCCACATGTCAAAAACTGCATCCGAAATTCAAAGTGAAGTAGGGTGAAATGTAGCACTCACCTACTATGCTATAGCTGTATGTAGTGCACATGTACACCTATCCATGTGTCGGTACAAAGGTAGGCTTTTATAATAAACACACAGAATCATTATTTGATGATTCGAAGTGGGGTGGCCAGCGGGTGGCGGTCGGTGGCGGGCGATGACGGGTGGGGCGGCCTCACACCATCGGCCACTGGCAGGGGCTGGTGCAGCATCAGCCGAATGCACCAGTGTGCCCGGCGAGGCTGGTCTGGACGCGTGTTTTAACACCTACGCAACGCGCAAAAATACCGGCACCACTGAACAATTTTTTTTCTCAAAAAATACAAAAAAAAGAAACAAACCAAAAAAAAAACTTTTAAAACGGCCTAAAAAAATTTAAATTAAACAATTTTCGACAAACCAAATTCATAGTTATTCGGATCTAAATTACGCGCATGCGTAACTGATCGTTTTACCGCCCGCCGACACGCTCACGACTTAGTTTTGTGCAATAGACGCTATTAAGTTTCCAAATAATCACACACAATAGTTAATAAGTGAACGTTATAATTCAGCAACACTTGAACTTTACTAAGACTCTTACAACTGGTTTTAATTTTCCGACAATTATAATTATATTTACTGTAGAGGCAACTAAAGGAAGTTCAGCTCGGATCTGTTGTGAAAGGGCTATTGAAACAACATCAACGACCATCCGGGAGGAGCTAACTTACCCAACAACACCACCAACCACAATAATTCATCACCATACCACCAACGTCATCGACATCCATGGAACGAAGAAGAAGAACATCCACATGCTGAAGCTGATGCACTAAATGATCAACAAGCAGAAGAAAGCAAAGATTTTATAGCAAAGGAGGAATTAGAACAAAACAAATAAAAACCATCGCCATTTGACGATAAAGAAACACGTTTTTTCGCAATAGAACAAGTTTTCAGTTTATATCAACCGTTATTACTAAGAAACAATAGAAAAGAAGATTTAAGAATTTAAGTTCTTTAAGTACTATTAAACAACCTGGTTATTTTGGAAAAACTTTACCAATAAGTTCTTTGGGTTTTTATACAAACTCTATCTATCTAAGTGAAGAATAATAAAAGACTCTGGATATAAATATTAAGGCTAAGTGATATTTGATACCTTTGGCAATTAAGACACTCTCGGAATACATTCGACCAAATTCATCGACCTATTCAGAAGTATACGGAAGATGAAGAAATTTTAAGAAGAAACAAAATTTGCGTGCCTTAAATTGGCCTTAAATTGCTAGTAAAAAAGTTAAGATATAAAATAAAACAAGTGAACAAATTCAAAAATAGTCTAAATTTTATTAAGTTATCTACCTGTTGAAGCGACTTCTAGATTTCTTTAAGAGTACAATTAAAGGTAAAATTAACATTAAGGATAATTTAAATGTTTGCGTTACTTCGATACTTACCTGTAATTATTTGTATAAATATAAATATATGGGCTAAATAAGAGCTAGAAATACAACAAAACCAACCAAGACAAAAAACACATAAAAAATAAGAAAAGAGAAACTATAAAGACGTACATAAAATATACAATAAACGATATTTTAGAAACATCTACTTATACGAAAGATTGTACCCATTTTGAAGACTTATAAAAACGCATCAAGAATCCTGAAGATCCTGTGACTTACGCGAAAAAGGTACGTATATTTCTTATTTCAGAAATACTGAACGTTTAGCGGTATTTCCTACTGAAAACTTTTACGGAAAGCATCTACTAAGCTGCTGAAACGCAGCATTAACCATTATCATCACGCTACAATTCAATTAATATCACTAGATTTTTGTTCCTCATATTTTCCGTAAATGTATTTCCTGATTTCGAAAAATATACACTACCAAAATATGTGGTTGAACGGTTGAGATTCAGTATTTCTGGAAATATATCTGTCTTACGCGAATTTTTGGCTGCTCCGCTGAATATTTCATGGACGCCATTTTAACTTTATTTAATGTTCTACTTGTGTGTCGTCCATTGCGTCATTTATAGCTATGCATCTACGATATTCTGTCTCAGCAATCGCCAATAGGTGTGTCTCGCTCGCCCCGTCATCTACGTAAAATTTTCCAACAATTTTGTCATCGAAGCCGTAAAGTTCATCAACACGGTTCACACCAACCCAGTTTGTTGTCAACCTAAGAATAGGTCTCGAGAAACATTCACCCTCAACTTTCGTTTTCGCCAAGTCAAGTTCAGGTTTTGCCGATGATTTCCAGCAGACGCGGTCACCGCGCAGGCGCGAGTCATCAGGCAGTCATTGCCCAGCTATTATTGATTACCGCCATGTTGCAAAATTGTGGAAGGGAGGAGAGGGTAGTACGCCGCGATAGTTTTCACAGCGCCCAATTATGCGAGGGGGTTCGGGGGTCGCGAAAAAACGCACCAATATGGCGCAATATGTAGATAGGTATTAAATTTCATCAATATATGCAGGCGACGCCACCACCCATTGGTATGGGTTGAAATTTCGGGGGGTGTTCGATACTTTAATATTCTTTGTATGCAAGCCTCCGATGACATAATGACGTGTATTTAAAAAATCAATTGGAAATAATCCATACGTAAAGAGATAATTTCTGCGGATCTATTTTATAATATTTTGGCTTCGGCGTCACTCTTAACGTTCATCCTATGGTTAAACGTGACTTAAAATACGTCTTGATCTTTTCTTATGTTCGACTTAGAGAAAATGCTAATACAACAAAACAAAAACCCGCATTAGCTGTCGATAGAATTACATATACTGCTTTATCTAGACAGTTCAGTCACTTCCTTAGACATAAAGGAAGAAAACAATGCAAATCGCATTGAATTGCACGAACAGAAATTTTACAAACAAAACAATGCGAATAGAACTGGTATAGAAACTGGAACCGTGAAAACGAACACTCACGAATCAATTCTACTAAGCTAAAAACTAACATAGCATTCACTTGCGACCTTCACCACATAGCAAAATCTTTCTTTACTGAGCTGGTGATGAGAGAGACTTCGCAAGGATAGAAGTTCCAACTATAGTAGACGATTTAGTACGACGAGTCGAATACAGTACACATCAGTCAAATGCGGACAAAACAGTGACAAATGGGGGCTGTAATGTAATAAGACGCATTTTTCTCCAACAAAAACATGCAGAAGTCCAAGATAATGGTGTTAGAAAATTGACGTTGCTCGCTGTTCGCGTTCGCTGAATTCGCTTGGAAGATGCTCCACGGAGATTAAATCTCTAACTCATCATGACAGTTCTTTGAATTTGACTTCAACAAATATGGAATCTTTGATAGGATTTGGATTTTTTTTCACTTTGACATTCGCTGAATATTAAAAACACGAATCGGAACAAAATCATTTTATCATTAGAGCGCCAATAGAATTATCCATATTTTTTCAATCTTGCTAGTGATATATCTTTATTTCACACTTTATTAATATCGACGTTAAAGGTACCTAATAGTAACAGAAAAGGGGAATAAAATATTTGAGATGCGCTCGATCATTAGGCTACACTACAATTGCAGTAGAGTACGTTTCGACCTGTATCAAATGGAGAAGTGTACGCGCAGTTTTTACATCGAAGCATTCTTCGTGGGCCTTGCATTCCTATGTCGCAAAACAGATATTGCCACTACCAGCTCGCTGTTGAAGTGTTGATGGAAATGTCACGAAAGGAAAACACTGGTTCCTCGCGCTGGTTTTTATTTGATTTTCCTACTTTGGATTAGATTTCGATCATATTTGTAGGTACTGTTGGATGACTTATCAATGCAAAAGATTTTTCTTTCATTTCCTCGTGTGTTTTCATATTATGACTTAGCATTAGGCACTGACACAAATATTTTTCATCGATACAAAAAAATAAGTTGATGATCAGTTACACAAGCCGTCGCTAGTCTTCACTTTCAATGATTACGTTACAAAAACAACATGGCCGGTTCTTTTTGCACATACTCTATCTAACAGGTAATTGAATAAGCTTGTAACATGAAAGCTAATCACAAACGGGTAGTCGACAAATTACGATTTAGCAGGTTACTTAGAAGGTGTAAGCGATCTTGAGAAGATTCACATGCGTTTGCGAATGACTGCTTGACATGGCATTTTGTGACTGTTCAAACCTTACCTTAGGTTAAGATACAGGTTTAGGAAAATACGTTTCCTTTTATCTTACTAGAAATTGATGATGTAGGACGTGCTGCCTGAAACAATTTAATGTAAACTTAAAGAAATCATTTATAATTTCTTCAAAGACAAGGTACACTTTAAACAATACCTCAATACTTCTTTCTTTCAAATTAGCAACACATAAATATAGATACAAGTAATATAAGAAATCAATAAAATGTGTAACATATTGAGTTAAATAGAAAAAAAATACTTGACGCTAAGTCGAATCCCTCAGATGGAGTAAATTTTGACATGACGTTTGGTAAAGGGTTTAGAAACACTATTCAGTAGGTATCAGTACATCGTTACCTGGAAAATAAAAAAGACATGATACGGAAAATAAATAAAACAGACATGATTTGTTCACGATGACACCAAAATGTGGTTTTCACTAAAATGGATTAAACAAAGAAGACAAATGAAAGAAATAGTTGCCTTCTTCTTTTCACTAAAATGCCTTCGTTGACTCTTAGGACATAACGTCATCTTTGTGATGCGGAAGCTCTGCAGTTCCTCAGACTGAGTCTTACATTATTTTTCATCACCAATTCCACTAGATTAACACAATAATGAGGGCGAAAAAATTTTTTGATAGTAAAAACAAAGAAACCATTGCACGCAATTTAACCATTCCTTCTCTGTATAATATTACGAGTAGGTAAAATATTATTTTGCAAAGCACTCTACAAAACTCTATTGCACACTTTATCTAGCCATCCGTAACAAACCAAAGCTGCGTCAAAATTTTACTAACCCAGTACTAGCAATACGATTACCATACACGTGTAAAATTCTTGTCTCGAAGCGCTAGCTCCTTCTATTGCTCTTATTTCTCTCTCTCTATTTATTGTCTCGAGCCAACTACATACATACAAAAAATCCCGCGCTGACGTTGAAAAGGCGCACTTACACTCTATCCGCGGGTGTTTGGGTGTTTAGAACAACTCTACAGCAGTATAGATATTGCTACTCTGACATGGTCATTACAAAGATATAACCCTTCGGGAAAACGCTACGTTTGCATGCTAAGCGGACAACAGGCCTATCATGCGCATCAAGACGGACACGACATAGAACAAATACGCGCTCTGTTCCACTGTTATTTCAAGCGACGTGCGACTCAGCTTGTTGAATCGATCGCCATTGTCAAACTGCGTCTTGTCACTGCGTCATTCTTGGAATGCTATGCTAGGGCGGCAGGAATGGTATATTTTCCGGAAAAATCAGTACTGTCAAAGATTACTGACGTGATAAAGACAGAGATAACAAAATTATATAATTATGTTTTTCAAAACTTCTGAACCGATTTGAACCATTCTTTCACGTTTGGAAAGTTGCGTAAACCGCCGGTGATTTTTTGTTTTTATTTCAATACTTTATGTTGAAATTCTTACTAAACGGTTAAAAAATCTTAGAATATTATGCGAAATTAATCGCGTGACGTCGTCTAGTATCTGTACATAAAATACACAAAGATACACAAACCCATAACAATTACGACTTATATTATTATGACCGCATATGCATAAAACATAAAGTTATAAAAAAATCTTTTAGCATAAATAGCATTCGCTGTGCGTAAATTTTTGCATGGATTTAAATTAAAGGCATATTATTACAGACATTAGTGTTATTGCTAGATACTAATAGGTAAAATTAGCAGTTCTGTTTACCGCCCAGGTTGTAAAAGTAAAGGCTAAGTCGTATCTTACCAATCGACTTGAGTCCTGCCCCCATACCGCGAGTTCTTATAGACATATTTAGCCAGTTGTGTGACTGAGATAGCGCTAGATGAGTGGTATAATACTGTCACTGTCACACAGCGTTGACAATATTCTTTAACGCCTCATGGTACGGGGCTTGGACAGGATTACCTACACTTTTTTTGTTAGAGCCAAGCTACTTGTAGTGCGGTATGTACATACTTAAGTCTACTTATTTTTATAACTACAACAAACCAATGACGGTATTTCGATTGTAAGTGATTGTTTTTTTTTGTGCTATGAAGCCCTAAAATCTTCATCTAGTCCCAATGGTATTTCGAAACGTTTTTATGATATTTGATTTGATCGTACATAGTGATTATTTTTAAGCGACATTGAGAAGGACTGCTTTAATGAAGGAGTCTTTCAATATGTATTTTTATGATCACTCGCCAATAACTTTGCCGTCTATTAACTGAGTTTGCTGATTCTTCTGTTGATGAAAAGAAGACATTTCAAAGGTGGTAATATGATGAGGTAGTCAAGTTTTAATGATGGCAGACCAGATATATCGAGGGGAACTTAAAAAATCGTAGAGGCGATTATTATATATTTTGTTATTATATTATTAGTAACACACATAAATGTGCATAGCTTTACGCCTGTCTCTCAGGAGGAGTTCTAATGACATGGCTTCGGATACTTATGGGTTTGGGCAAGAAGGAATCTAAGACTCCGTCACGAAAATAACATGAAAGAAAACGATCTGACTTCAGCCATTAAAAATTTCTTTCTTTTTCAAGAACTGAACCAAATTCGAATGAGACTTGGGAAGCACTATTTATATAAAACATACACGGGAAGCACTATTTATCTATACCAATGTTATGAAGAGGTTTGATTTTTTGTTTGTTTGTTTGAATTGAATAGACTCCGAAACAACTGGACAGATTTGAAAAATACCTTCACTGTTGGAGAGCTACATTATTTTATCCCCAATTTCCCACGGGAACGAAAAAACGCGAGTAGCACCGCGCGGTACAGCTAGTATTAAAATATTATAAAAAATAAGATAGCTTACAAATAACAACATCATCAAAATAGGTTCACCCAGTCATAATTATGAGGTAACAAACAAAAAATAAAGTCGAATATATTCTTAATTCTATAATTTTAATAAAACTAACTTTTATCTGCCAACAAACTGTTCTGCAGTTTATTACATCACTTAGATATTTCTAAGTGAATAAATGAATAAAAAAGAACCGGTTTAAAAGAGGGATTAGTAAATTCATCAAAAACTTTACTTATATACAGGTACAGGTATTTAAGATATTGATTACTTAATTTTAATGCGTGAAATACAATGGTAATTTTCTGCCGCTCACACTTACTATAGTTTACGGAGACCAAGAACTCTACTCTTGCGAATAACTACAGGTTTTACCATAATTTACTTTAAAGTATTTCCTATCTTTGAAGTGAAGTAAACATAATAAACTACCATTTATTATAATAGATGCCTCATTTTTTACAGTGTATGTAACATGTTTATTGAAAATTAAACGTCATTTGAAATCGGTCTTACGTATAGGTAGGTCGCGTCCGTACCGCCGCCTCCGCATTGTTAGTAAAAAAAAAATAATGGCACATTAAAATTATTATATCTATATAAGTTTATACACCTATATTTCTAACAGCAATTCCACTTTAGTACGTAAACTATTTGCTTGTAAAATATAGGTAATAATTAAGTAAAAAAATTGCTCGATTGTGTTCTGCTATTGTCCTTCAGCAAAAAATATTATAATGATATTAGTAAACTTTAGTTAATAAATTGTCATTACAATATTTTCCACTGAAAATACGAAAATACACCTATTACTAACTTACATACGTTCAAAATTTTGACTATAAAATTTGGCAATACAAAGCTGCGCTTACGCTTACAATAACGCTCTGCACAAGGCTCCTTGTCTCAGCCTACCCCAAAGGATAAAAGCCTCACATAACCCTCAAGTTTATTTGAACAGATCCGACCTCTTGTGAGATTTAGTAACGAAGATTTCTAACATTTGCCGTGGCCTAGAAACTCAGCAGTCGCAGCTACATGTAGGCACTCGTAACCAGAAACGCATGACCTCTATTCATAACAAATTTACATAAAGCACAAGCTCTAATTGAAAGTTTAGTAGTGTAGGTTCACGTGTCCGCACCCGTACGCCTACGTAGCCAACAATTTCTTTCTATACCTAACTAAAATTCATAGTGAAATAAGTATTAAACTAGCTGCTAAAACACTTTTATACGGAAAGCGACTGAATGAAATTTGCACGCCCTTCGGAAAGGGATCCTATTTTGTTGTTGTTTAGGTGGCAATTCGTATGGCGGTGTGGTACATTTTGTCCTTTTTTCAATGGCCTAAGACGCGGCAGTGCAGGCCAATGCACGAATGCTTACAACTAAGTAGTGTTGTGCCGGGTATAAAACAGCAAGTCTAGAAAACGTTATTCGTTCACGAGTTGTGCTCGGCTCGGTGAACTGTTTTAACGAATTGAATCCTTTGTCTTGTAGTGCATTAAGCATTTATGATTGTTAATAATCATATACTTAATGCAAAAATATTATTTTTGCAATATCGCGTGGCCTTTTAATTTATAACTAAGAACTTTGCATTAGCAGGCAATACGTACATAAACCTGTAGGTAAATGTAAATTGTAATGCACATAACATTACAAATCAATAAATCACAATTAAGTACTTATGCTAGAATTAATTAATTTCATACAGGTAAGCAAGGAACAAATCTAACGAGATCAAATACTTCAATGCGCTAGAAAAAGCACAAGCAAGTGAACGTTAACGAAAAAGAAGTGAAACGATATTCTAGTGCTGGAACAGTGTATCGACAATCGCGTTGAAATAACAACTCTACACGATGCTCGTTGCTTCGGCCCGTTCGTTCGTCTAAGCGCTCAATATAGGCTAAAACATATTATTATACGCAAGACGTTTCTTGTACCACAGTCTAGGGTTGGCAATGCAACGGTCGAATAAATCACTGCACATATTAAAAAAAAAGTATACGTTATCAGGAAATTTTTATAGATACACCTATCTAGTTAACAATTTCTCGTCAGTTAGGTACCGTGAGGTTCCTTGTTTATTGCCGACGGGACATAACAATTTTATATCCTATTTCATACTCAGTGCCGAATTTACTGTTCGTTAATTGAGTAGTTGCTGGTTAATGTCAAATGGCAACAAATATCGCACGTGCCTCATAACATCAGTAAAGAATATTAAATAATGCAAGTAATTAAAAATAGTATTAAAATAAACGTGCACGAAGTAGTAACGTCAAGTAACGTATTGTACATCTAAACATGTACGACTGTATTCCCATTGCTCTAACACAAAATATTACCATCTAATAGCACCGAAGTACTACTCGCATATTATCTTCATCGCGTTAACAACACTGAAATTACAAGATAGCATTAATTATGGCATTCGTAGGTCTTAAATATTCAAGTTGTAAGTCCTAATTCACTCTCAGCCCTAGCCCCGCAGGCAAATATGAACGAATGTTACTTGACTTAGAATAAGTGTGTTCTGCAATCGAGAGCCCGCAGTGTTAGATCATAATGTGTTGAAACAGCTTGTGCGCAAGAGAACGTTCGGAAACAATGAAAAATCGAACTTCGATTTAAAAAAAATATTGAGACAGGGGAAAAGTTTCGGAACTCCTTCGGGAGCACGGCGCTGCGCACTGGCAGGTTTTCAACTGCCGAAAAAAAAAGTTTTGCCCAAAAAATGAGGACCGCCTCCTCTGTTTACATTTTTACGGTTTCCGTTAGTTCTGACGAAGGGCGGTTAACTTTTTGAGAAATAGTGCATAAAGCTTGTGGTGACTTTGTTTTATAAATACTTTGAGTGCGCTTGTAAGTTGCCATTATTAGCGGGACTGCTTTTCGCGCGCAAAATATTCGACCGGCACGGCCGAAGCGGTGGTCCTGTTACGGTGTTTTTTGAGTAAAAATAAAATTACTCATGTTCACAAAGGTTAGTATACTTAATATCATGCAAATATTATATGAGTTAGTACATTTATACATAGGTAAAAGTTTGCATTTGACATTTTCATTGTAGTGAATGTTTAGTTCAAGGGATCAATTATTCTTAACACGATTTTGTAATAAAATGTTTGCTGTCGTGAACCAAATGCTATAGTAGTTCCAAATCACATGTTTTTTTTTACAATAACGCTCACTTAATGACTTTTTAGTTTTTGATAACAATATAGTTATTATTATAACTCAAATATTTGCTAACATTATCGAAATGTTCTTTGATACAGTAATAGGGTCATGAGGATACATAATTAGTGATTTTAGTTGTCATGTAAAATGCAGTACCTAAAAATATTAAGTATACATTAAACAACACGATCGACCTCTCACAATTTCTCGATGAATTTAATAAATTCTAAAACGTAAGCAGTAGCTTAATAATATTTACCAACATTTTAAATAATCGAGTAAATAATTATTTAATTCACATTACGAATATTTTATGTTGGCGTGTGCCTCCGTTTTATACATATATTATTGGAATAACTTAAAATATTAATTATTTGAAACTGCAGGTAATTACCTAGGTGTGATTAAAATCTACTTAATTTAAAACACTTTTACAAACTCTTTCGTACAACAATGCTACGTATAAATTTATAAAAATAGTTTTAATTTATTCAGTCTTATTTTAGGTAATAAATCCTGCAAATTAGCTCTTTCTTTAGCTAGCTTTGGGACTAAAGACAAATAAATAATAATGAAAGAAGGCTTGTGGGGTTTAAAACACATACATTTCTCTCCAATATTTAAATTATTAAAATTTTTGACAATATTATAAATTTCACTGCAAACTAGCATTCAAACTTTTGTCTATGTAAAAATAAAATAATAAAATTGTATAATATATGTATATATATTATTTTTAGATAATTATATAATAATTACCTATACCTGTCTATGTACTGTCTAAAAGTCATTGAAATAAAAAAATACCAAATTAAATAACTATTTATCTTGTTGAAATAACTGTACTAAATACCAACTGCTACAACAACTACGTACCAATATTTTTTGTAGCAATTTCAGTACTTTTTTGACAGTACATAGAAATATAAGTACCTAATAAGTGAATATTATATAATAACGTATATTCGACCAAGAAAATGGTTAAATTCACTAAAGTGGTCATTCATTGCGTATCACAATTATCTGAGCCAAAAACTTTTTTTTTCTGCTGACAAAAAATAAACAGTACCTTAGTGACGTGACAATCATTAATACCACGTTCTTGGTCAATCGGAAATGTTTTTATTTATAACTAGACAAGGATCTTTTGAACCCTCACAGAGAATTATGTGTATGATCTTCGTTCATCCGATACAATGTATGTAGTACACTCGTGAGCAAAAGTTTGTATGGTTGCAAGTAATTTTGTGTATCATCATCATCAGCCCATACTTGTCCACTACTGGACATAGGCGTCTCCAATTGCACGCCATTGTGATCTGTTTTCGGCTCCTCGTATCCAGCTTTTGTGTATACAACACATGTAAATATTTTTTAATCGACGAGAGCCAGCCGAGTAAAAATAAACAGTATTTTTAAAGACAAGAAAATATCCGAGATGAAAGTCATAAAGTATTTGTCTTCGTGTATTAAATATTGAGGTTTATATGTATACCTGATTTTTTTTTGCGCACGAGTGTACATACACACATAAAAAGTGTCTAGTGATCAAATACATTTTAGAACATTGCAATCAAGAATATATTTTACAAAAACTGAATTCATTCATAATTTATTCAAAATATCGTGATAAGTCATTGAAACAGGCATGGGGAATTAGGTAGGGGACCAATCCAGAAGATTAGATTTGATTTTAATAAATTAGATTTTTTAGAGCTAAAAATGTTCTTGATCCCTAGACACTTTTGATGTGCGTACATATCCTTGTCTTAAACAGTACATGTGGCAAATATTTCCGATTCAATGTAGACAATGTACGAAATCAGTCCACTGCACGTTAACTGCGATGCGATCACCTTCGATGCGCTGTGCAATGCGATTTGCGATGCGACTTGCGTTGCGACGTACGATTAACATGTCGGGCACTCCAAAACTCATCGGTTCGCAGAGTCGGAAATTTGGCATGCCCTCCCGGTTTGAGAAATTTTCATTATGTGACGTATTCCGTGACGTGGAAACGTTATTTTGACAACTGTGTCACGTTGAATTTTCGACTCTAAATACACTTGCCTTAGAACCTGCGGCGGCGGATACGGATGCGGTGCAGACAAGCACAGTGAAATAACTAAGAAACCGTCAGGTTGAGCTGAAAATGTATCGTAAGAAATGTTTTACGGAAAATTTGGAATCAATTGTTTTGAAAAATATAACGATTAGGTACAAATTTTACTTTTTCTAACTAGATAATATTCATAATAATTATTGGTTCACTCAATCTAAATATTTATGTAAAAATGAATTGATTTTCGTTAGTCTCGCTAAAACTCGAGAACGACTGGAGCGATTTGGCTATTTTTGGTCTTGAATCACACGTGGAAGATCAGGGAAGGTTTAAAAGGTGTATTTCTTCAAATACACGGGATACACAAGCGACTTCCTATGGCAAAACTGGTGACTAGGTGTTTGCCGAGACACCTAGTCGCAGTATAAATATTACTTGTAGTCTAGTTATTTAGAAGAAAACACTTTTTGTCATTCAGCTTTAATAATTGATGCACTTTCATACCGTAAATATACTGGTTTGGTAATTTCTGCTCCTATCACCGCTTCCAAATACGCCGTCGTAGAAGCGCGGCACTTACACGCCTTTCTTGATGTACTGAGCTCTTTGTTCCTAAAAAATATTTTCTTAAATTTATAAATCAATTTAATGATTTGGAACATGTTCTTCTGCATCACATTTTTAGAACGAGTTTGGTCGTGGTCGCTATCCTCGTCGCAGAGGGAATGAGGAAGAAGTAAGATTTGTAGCGTGAGGTTACTTAGAACCACGGGGTTACTTTGATCTGAAGTAGATATTATGTCCATTCATTGCCCAACTTAAAGCAGGCTTCTTCTTCTTCATCTAAGTTCTCGAAAGAATACGGAATAATGACTCTTTCGAAAAATTCTGATAAATTTAAGGAAAATTCAGATAGAAATATCCCCGTGATTCAAAGTACCGTACGTTACCGTATCGATAATTAAACATTGAGAAGAGCTCAGCAGATCAGTGGGGTGACTGAGTGCAGTATTTCTAGCTGCAGGCCTAGCACGCTCGTCAAGAAAGACACGACATAGAACAAATACGCACTCAGATTGGCCGTTATCTCACGCTTCGTGCGACTCAGCTTGTTCCAACAGATCGCAGCGTGTTATATTATGTCTTGTCGCTTTTTTCTTGGTGCGCTGTTCTAGGGGGGCTGTTGTGACTTTAGCTCGAGTGGGCATCGTCCGCCGCATCGCATATTGCAATCGCATCGCGTGCTCTGCTTTGAAATGTACTATACCTATAGCATAACCACATTTTTGCACACATTATGTATGTACGTAAAGCCCTCTCGTATTTATTAAAATCTTATGTTCACTAAGGTCAGGTTAAAATGGACAATGTAATGCTTTAAAATAATAAAGATTATAAAGAGAATATCGTTGATCGCTTACGATAAAACTTGATAGCGATTCAAACTGTTGAAATTGCGCGAAATCGCGCAAATGGTACCTTAAAAACAGCTCGCTATGCGCATTTAAAGAATAAAACTTCGGTGCCCATCCAAGCCCACTATCTATGCTAAGGTGTAGTATAAAACCTTAGTATATACCAGTTAACGGCCGCCATACATTTTCGCCGCATTTTCATACAAAAAGCCATTTATTTAGACTCTCTCTTAAATAGATAACCGGGCCATTACCGTTCTGTTCGGAGCTAAGAAATGCAAACGAGAATCATAGAAACGGCATCGGAGAACGAGTTTGAATCTAGTACTCTAGACCTCACAATGGTGGCTCGTTAGGTACCTTTATATATCCAGATGTGAACATAATACACAGTATACGGTCGACGTTTAAATGCTGATATTTTTCTATGTTTCTAATATTGATATTGTAAAATTCCTCGAATTATAGTTTTGTGGAAACCCTCGGTCGTGGCGTGACGGAGTAATATGGTTTTAGTTGAGGCACGAGTTAAATCTTAGTAAATATTTTCTTTCTATCCATCCTTAAGGTCCGTTTCTTTATCCACTTTCTTGATAATAGGGTGAAAATAATGTAACAATATTGATACTAGTTCTATTTAATAAAATATACGGGATTAGACGAAATAGTCTGGGCTCTTAACTTCGGAATGTAGCCATGAGACACCATGAGTAAGTTTAACCAACTTGGCATTTGTAATGCACGCACACGATTTGTGACTGTATTTCATGAAGGTAGCATTCTGATGTGCAAAATGTCTCGCACATTAAAAAAGTATTTTTCTCAATATACACAACCTCAAAAGTAAGTATTAGTCACAATAAGAGAACTTTTTTTTTAATATAGTATACTTAGTTCAAGTATTTCATGCTAATCTTAAAACGAGATAAGAATGGACTCAATCTGGTATTAGTCACAAAATAATTAAAAAGAAACAGTTTATTATTATAATAATACAGTATACTTAGTTCAAGTATTTGTAGAACAGAGATCACGAATGTCAGTATAAAATATATCTGACCACTACATAATAATAGGTAAATAAATCTTCCAAAATCCTTTGACCGGCGCAGATATTGTCCACAATGGCCATAAGCCCGTGTGCCCCTACTGAGGGCAGCCGACGGCGCTAAATATAACTATGGCGCGCATAATTAAACATGTCAGATCATAGTTTATTACATTATACTATAACAGTGCATCTTCCTACTTGGTAACAGGTAAAACGGGTCCCCGGGACCGGTGTATTTTTCCCAAGAAAACGTCCTAAGATTCTCTATAAATTTATAATATTTTTCCGATGGACACACCAGCAATTTTATTAAAATGTATGTAAATTTTTTAAGGAGCTAGTTGCGCCGGTCCGCTCACAACGTTTCCATTGGTGAAGGGGTGTCGTCGAGTGTCGGACGATTTAATATGACGTCGCGTGATATTAAGTATTTTTATTAGTATCTACTGGTGTAATACGTGCACAAAACTGTAGACTTTTCTTAAAAAAACCGTCTGCGACAACTTCAAAAGACAACAAAGATTGAATCGTCAATAAAATCGATTTTGATCGTCTGAATAAAATATCGGACAATGGAAACGGGATCTATGTACTAAAGTTAGAGCCCCTTACTTTGTACGACCCTGACGTATTCTAAAAGTATAAAATGTCGATTGCGCAGATTGTATGTACAGTCAACGTCGCTACAATATCGACAACACTCTTGCGACACAGCGAATAGAGCTCAAAATCGCAGGGCCTATCGAAACCTCGACTACTATACAGTCGAAGACAAGCAAACATTTACCTTTTAATAACTATTAAGACTTTTTCTACGGCAAATCGTTAAGAATTCAGAGCTCAACCATAGTTAGATTTCACACTCACACTTTGACGGCTTACCTATTTATTATAAATAATGTGTTTGCGTTTTTCTCAACTGACATTAACTACTGAGGAAAACCTTAAGAAATAACTTTAAAAAAAATATTGACTTATTAGGTTTCCTATTACGCAAATGACTTAGCGCTATAAAATTGTTGTATAAACTGACTGTTTCGTGCAGGTCGTGTACACATAAGCATATCACATATTAAATGCAAAAATAACATTTGTTACCTAAACTGGGTTCACACACTACGTGATATGCCAATATTACATGGGACTTTAAAAACGCTAAGCAAATACGCTTAGTAAAGTTTACGTTCTATTTTGAAATCTTTGGCTACCAATAGACGATTTTGTGTACCACATCCGTACATACATAGGTTTTGCCCCGAAACTCACTTTATACATATGAAGAGGTCAATTAATTGGTGTCAACCGCACTCTGGCGTGTGGTTTGGCTCGCCAAATCATCCCTTTATGGAATTTAGCACTGGCCAAAGCAGGATTGCGGGCAGCTAAGGCCGGTGGCATGTTCGATCCTCAAATCATCATGGTCTAGTAGTTCGGTATCCTGTAGGCGATAGATTAATCAACCTACATGTGCAGCTGTTAGGAAATTGACCAAAAAAAGTACCTACCAGTGGCGGAGTCTCTCACACACTAAAACACCATAGTGACAACTCCCGCAGTACAGCCGGGACCTCGGAACACCCTGAGCTACTACGTCCAAGGTAGCCACTAGCCTAATAAATAATAATAATAATAATATAATTTCGTCGTACGTTTGGTGATGGTTTTCAGAAACATAATTTTTTAATTCCCCTTAAAGTAAGGTAAAATTTCCCGAATAATGTACAATATTTCCCGGGTCAGCTATTGTTTCATAATACACACATCAAAAGTATCTAGGGATCGTAACATTTTAGAAGATGAATATATTTTACAAAAACTGAATTCATCCATAATTTATTCAAATGTGGTGATAAGTCCACTGCAATCCAGAAGATTAGATTTGATTTAAATAAAAAAAATAAAAAAACAATTAATTTGTGTGTAAATAACGATAGCTATGACAACAAACGATTCCGCTTGTTCTAACGTAGCTCGGAAACTTTATCTCTATCTCTTTCCCCCATTCGGGAACGGTAAGGGACAGCGACAGTATTAATAAAGCTTGACAAGCTACCTACCTACTTACGAAGGAATCTTAGTACTTAATTTTTTTTTTGATTCACCACAAAATACTGCATTACTGCATTTTCATGAAGGACGTACCTACATACCAGTATAATTAAAATAAGCAAACTGACAGTCCAAAGTATTAGTCAAGTCTACAATCGCCTAAGACAATAGGTAATGTTTACACAAGTGTGCGAGGGAAACGGTTAGACCACTCGAACAATACCCACCCGTGGTTTTTGCCTATGCTTGTCTCGCTTCGCCGATACATCGGCATCAACTGTCACTTTTTTTTTCCTAGAATAAAGTATCTACAACACGTACATAGAGGAAACAATGATTTGTGTATTGTGTATGTAGGTATGTATGTACGTAGGCAGAACCAGAAGAAGGCAAGCCGCACCGGATAAAACTTTGTTTTGTGCAATGTCAAACTGCGATAGTTTTGCATTTTCATTTAAAAGTACTATGTAAGTTGGAGTTGCATAACCTAATACCCCCATCCCGTTTTTACAATAGGACAACCAGGAGAACAGCCAAACGTCATCCATACCAGGTGGATTTGCCATTTACGCTCAAACGGTTTGCGTCTACTTTCATAGTGCGAACCGCCAGGATGTGGAGCGACTGGCCGGAGTCTGTGTTTCCTGCGCAGTACAGTCTGAAGATCTTCAAGTCGAGGGTGAATAGGTACCTAATGAACAAGTGTGTTCCATCGTGGACCACATCGCTGCTTAACATCAGGCAGGATGGTAGTCAAAAGCTTGTTCATAATGATAAAAAAAAACTTGATTACGATCGTAACTGTAGTGTTTGTAGATTCTTCACACCATGGTACCGGTATGCTTTTTGAATGCATTTCGATGGTCCCTATTAAGAAAATCGGATCTACAAAACGGAACATGTTCAGGAGAGAAGTTAGTTTTGGATATTAAAACTAAACTACTCGTGGTACATACTTCAAATTTACAACAGCTTATAATCTTTGGTACCTTTACGTGATGTAATATACGTATAAGTTTATAGATTCTTAATATCGCCAATCTAACGGTGTAGAAAAGTACACTATTACATATTCCTAAAATTGCACTATCGACATTTTTAATTGGGACCATCGATTTTAAACCCACATAAAAATATCAATAGGTACTATTCACGTTAATTTCTTCCAATACGAAATGTAATAGGCCACCCAAGTTAAATCCGAATGCAAAATCATCATTTCGGTGACTTGGGTAGAATTTGCATATCTTTACATATTTTTAATTTCTACATCAGGAATATAGAAATCTTGGTCGCAATGGATCTGGTCCTAAAGTACTAGGGATTAAAATAGTAATAGACGTCAATAAAGTTCTGTAATAATTGATAATAAACTTGCACTAGAATAAAGTACTAAAAATCTCTTAAAATGTGTATGAAAGCAAAGCGGTCAAAAGTTATTCGAAGTACAATACCTCTTGCTTTCTTTCGTGTATAGTAAGTACTGAAACTTCCTCATCGGTCAGATTTCTATCAACTGTTCCGCAGTGGACAGCCACATTAGACGCGATTCATTTAAATTGACAAATTATACTAGGATCCCATCCATCCAATAATCTTGTACAACTCAAAATACGAATAGGTACTTCCAAGAAATGTAGCACCACTCTTATTCTCTTACACTCGTATTTACATTGTGTACGTGTGTGTGAATGTTTGTATATATATATAATATGAATGTGAGTATGGTGCATGTATTAGTGTATGTCTGTAAGTTTTCTTTTCACGATATGCACGCCAGAGCGCGAGATGCATCACGTAAACTTGTATTTGGCGGCCGTGCCAAAAATCACAACCGAGCTGTAGTAGACTAACAGATCTTCGTACTTTTGATATTTTTTTAATAATCTACATCGTTTTGATCGTGTTTCGCTCTGCGACTAAAGATTTTAGTCGTGCCTACTAATATTGTCGCCATAAAAGTAAAAGTTTTTCATATTGACGAGCAAATAAACAACATTTCTAAGACCATTGCTCGGGGTCCTTTTACACTCGGAATAATTAGCTACTTGGAGAGAGAGATGGTCGGCACAAACTTATTAAATATTTTATCTAAGTACCTATGGTTTTATCCAAAAAGTTGTCACTTCTAGCTATAATGTAAAAAACACAAAACATTTTATTTATTATTAGAGTTTGGGGTCTCAGGAAAGTAAAAAGTTCTTGAACATTTTTATAAGTGAATAATTATTAAGCTAATTTTGAAGCTTGAATCAAACATTTTGGAGCTATACACCAATTTGCACGAACTCATTATATAGTAATACTTACTATTCAATATTTTTTATGTTCATTAGGTAATTAATAATAATATTAAATACACCAAAAAAGGCTGTGTATGCTTCACAGCAGCACACTTACACAGCTACAAAGTTAACTTAGTTCTGAAAGAAAATTTTCTTTTCACCACTGCACGTAAGTATCAATCACAATCATTTATAAGCCATTGCGACTATTATTCGTAATTCTAGACGTGGGTTGGTGTTTGATTTGTCATAATGACAGCTATTAGTGTAGTCTAGATCTCAGCTCAGGTCCTCCGAGGAAATTTTGTACAATAGACCTTACTCGGTCTGAATAGAGTTTACATTGTACTTTCGCTTTGAGCACGGCTCGCAGTGCGTGTTATGTGATGTTCTGTCTCAATATTACTTGTGGGGTAATTGATAGAAAAAAATAGTTAAAAGTAATTATAACGGGGGACCGCTGACGTAGAGTAACTAACGGAATATTTTGTCTGCAGACCTGTGTGAGCGTATATTACTAAACAAGTATTTTAAAAAGCGTTTTCCACCTTATCGCAGTTAATAACTGTGTGTTTAAAAGTACGTTTATTTGTATTACTATAGTACTTATTATCCTGTAAAGATAACTGACATTATAATTAGTTCATTATACACTTATTTACACATTATCGCCCATACAATAATTGGGACCAACCAAAAGGCTACGAATTATTTCTTACTGAATTGTGAATTCATTAGGTAAAAAAGAAAAAATAATGATTTTGATTAAATTTTATTGCACACATGCAAAGAAACCAACAGATATTAAGTTATACAATTATAGTATTACCAAACAATTGTTTTTAATGAACTCGAAGTATCAGTCTTAAGATTTAGTATGAATTGTTTATTTTAGAGTAATAAAATTTCATTTTAAATTAATTGTACTCGACAAAAATTAGTAAATATTGAAAACAAACTACACAACCTGAAAATATTTAAAGTATCAAGATCTCGTACTCCTATCTAAGAAAGAGAAGAAAAACTAGCAGTTTCAAAATTAGATTGGTAAAAATTTATGTAGGTACTCGCATTCACCTATTATTTTTACACATTTCAGTACCTATGTACACTGTTCAGCCAACCAATGGACAGTTTTGCATGTGTGTATGTCTAGTCAATGTGTAGGGGCGTATACGTACCAGTAATTAATACAAATATAGTTATATTATACAAACAGTTCTATGGATTAGAATCTTATGTAAATGTTGCATAATTTTACAATCACTTTTATTATATTCTTAAAGGTTTCAATATATTTTTATCCCGTTCGATAACTGAGATATTTGTAGTGAATTAACATTGAAACAGCATATTGCAAGTATTGACCCTTTTATACATATTTTTAAAAGTAAGTACTCGGCTCAAAGTAACGGTAGAAATTTTGTTTCAATAAGGAAACGGATTCGAATCCAATAGAATAGTAATTGTATGTACGTAGGCAACGGTAGACAAGGTATGTAATTCAAATAGGCTAATAAATATTACAATCATTAGTCAAAAAATATTCAGAGACTCTAATATCTATTCTTAAGCGAAAAAGGAGTCATTCCCAAATTCGACCGTGTATACCTACGTTTTTTTATGTTTGTTCGCCGATAACTTCGTTGTTTATAAACAGATTTTGATGATATTTTTTTATTTGAAAAGAAAATATATCAATGGTGGGAATACCATTTGTGGTCTACCATCCCATTCCCATTTAACATTTTTGTGGTCTACCATCATCTAAATCTAACTTACGGTTTTGATGATGGCATACCAAAAAAATCGAGATCATCTTTAAAAATTCTTACATACTTATTTCAACTGGTACTGATCTAAGTCGGTTCTTTTGTCTTTAAAATTATAATATTAATATCCGTTTGGTTATACTCATAGTACAACTTTTACTTTCCTAATCTTCAAAATCGGTACTACAGTCATTTTAGACCCGATGCCAATGCAGTAATTACAAATCGATATCGAAAATCTAATTTTCATTGTCAATCTGTTTGACTGGCCTAAAAGGAGGGACATTTTTCTCGGCCGATGTTTCATGGCCAATAAAAAGCGTGCGCAGACGCAACATTTTTCTCCCGACGACCATGAAAATAAGTATATTTTCAGCGTGGGAGATGCAGCCGAGTGCAGTTTTATTTTTAACAGATGGCAACCTTGAATTTGGACGGTATTTTTGCGATGTGCATTCAGAATGAAAATCTGTTTGATTTTGCGCTCACTTTGCTGCTCGACGAACAAAACACGTAGAACTGTGAACGTATAAAATAATACTGACTTTAGAACGAGGAAGTGTTTCAGATGACAATGTATTTTGTCAAAATCTAAGATCAAACCTTCCAGCACATAACGGAATTTATTATAATTTCAACAGGTTTAGAACACAATAAAGTGAAAAAAATATTCATAGTTCCTTTTCTGGTGATACTTGAAATAATTTTCGAATCTTAGACCTGGCATATACACTACAAGCTTTAAGTGGATCTGAATAAACTTTTACAACACTTTTAAAAAGCGCTTTAGCCTAGTGCTTTACTTTACTGGTTGGATTTAACTCTTTCCCGGACAGTAAACGCCTAAAGGCGTCATGACAATAAAACATCTATTGTGTCTATTTTACTGTCCACCGATGTGTTAATACAAAATATCCCTCATACTGTACCTAGGATACGTTGTAGTTTTTTATGCTCGATCTTCGTTTACAGAATTGCTATATGTATCTACATAACCGTAAATAAGACAATACTTACAAATACCCACACGCCGTCCAATCGTAATTTTTACCGACAAACATAATAAAGTGTACAATAAATATTCTATATTCGAACATCAAAAACACAGCTCCCAGCCAAAACCCACCTAGGCAATATATAAAAGTCGTTTGCAAATAGAATCGCGATTCTAAATTTAAAAATGGCCGACCATCCGGCTGCGCACGGGCCGCGA
This sequence comes from Conopomorpha cramerella, assembly GCA_012932125.1. Taxonomy (NCBI): domain Eukaryota; kingdom Metazoa; phylum Arthropoda; class Insecta; order Lepidoptera; family Gracillariidae; genus Conopomorpha; species Conopomorpha cramerella. Next base: position 15,449 of record SJJU01004287.1, on the reverse strand, counting down.
TTTTGTGCATAAAACTGCATCGGGCGCATTAAAGCAATGTGAACAGCAAAAATAGATTCCACTAGTGCGGGAAGTCGTGAACACATGGTGTGCGGGACGCGTTTTATAGGCCATTCGTCCTATGGACATCCGTCTGAGAAAAATGGCCTAAAGCATGGCCCTACAACAAATTCAAAGTGCATTACTCTCCTTTGCCAGTGCGCAGCATGCACCTTTCATTCTTTACGCACGGGTATAAAATGCAAACTAAATTCGGTTGTCGGGTCCACTAGTATTTAAAAAGACAAAAACATTTTTCCCGAAATACTACCTCACACATAACTCCGTACAAAATTAAAACTACTGACATTGTTATTACAATAATTGCAATATTTTATGTTAAGGGTAAAACTTACAGTTGTGCTCAACAACAAGTGAACTCAAACGACACTGGCTGTTTTGGATATAATCACTCTTCCAGTGCCTCTCTCTCAGTGGCACTCTACTTGCTCGGGCGCACCACCTACCTACCGCAGTCGTTCGTACTCTTAACTACAAGCAAAACCTTGTAAGTAACTAATAAAGATTTACTATGAAAACTCGTAACAAAAAGTTTGCACTTCATAAAAAGAATTCACAGCTTCCATCCTATTGCATCCTATGGCTGATATAGAGGGCCTGCCGTAGTGGCCGCTAACAAAATAACACGGAGAAAGCCTCCGTAGAGGCCAAATTACCGCTATCATACAATGACTATATATAAATGAGTACTCATATATCTAAGTAACTATAATATTATGCCCACCGGCGAGACTTCATATACGCTTTTATAAGCTCTTTACTTAATTGCTATAGTAAACTTAACGGGCATTTTATAACTTTTTTGCTGATAAGTATTTTTATGTATAGATAGATATTGTTGTGGTATCCATGGTAAAAGTACGAAAGCAGGTTTAAATGTGCTGAAACTTTATTAAAGTTTCAAGTAAACTCAGAGCCTTTAAATGCGCGATAATTGAATCCCACAAGCATGTTAGTTCGGTTTGTGATTACTATTATTGTATAAATAATGAAGTTAATATTGAAATTCATTAGTCACACCTGATTGCTGTTTACTTTTTTCGTAATTAAATAAAATAATTTAAGTTTTAAAACACCTGATTAAAACAATGAATCGTATTAAAACGTAATAAAAGAAAACAATCAAGTAGAATCATGAACCTTTCGCAGTGTTTCAAACTTGCTTGATGTAATGAAAATAATAACATTTTTGTTTATTCTTTTCAATTAACCACTAATAAGTAATTACATACACAACCTATTCAAACGTCTAACGCATTTACTCACACAGACAAAAATCATTAAAAGAAAACATTCTAAAACTGCATAAAGTACTATTTTCATTTTATTTTCAAGAAAGTTAGCTCTATCTTAATAGATGTTTGCTTCGTTATAAACTATAATAACCGCAGTTTAACATATTATCTTCTATAGAACACTCATTACAGTGATTTCACGGGAAAACGCTCAGCTTGTTGTACGTACTGGTACTGATTTTATCTCGACAATCCTTTGAAATTCACCTCCAAGAGTGTACACCCTAAAACAGTTTTGTTACATTAAACTGTCTCGTAATGATTTTTTTTTTTTTGCAAAAGTAACGTTGTAATTAAAGATGGCGCCTATAGCGCCATTAAGGCTTAGGACATAGAAACTATCATTCATATGTACCAGACAACAATTTACCTATGCTATACCATCCTTACGAATAAACTCGGTGTAACTTTAACCTTAAGATGTTGTAGTTCTATTGAAACTGGTTGTTCCGTATTTAACATACAGCTGACAAGTTACGTTGAGTTTGCTGTAACAAGGGAATAGTTGTACCGCGTTTATACCCTACAAGTTTCCTCATGATACGTTATATAGGAAATACTTCTGGATACCAGCAGTACGTAGTTAGTACCAAATATCGTGCGCCATGTTCCGCGCAGATGCGCACGCGCCTTTATCCCGATCACGTCCTTCTTTTAGCCCGTTAAAATAAACTTTCGAGATGTTTCCCAGTGGCCGCATGCACTATGCAACGCAGTCGGGTTGTATAAAGAAAACTCCCAATTTATAGCAGAAAAGCAGATTCAAGGATGCTAGTTAAATGTTGGCCCGAGATGCAGCGATGTTTTCATTGGAAACGCTGTTTCATAGGCCAGTGTAGCCTAAATAGATTAAATGTTGAGATAACCGGCGTTTGAGAATGAAATCATTTTCGTCTCGATGAAAAGCATGTACACTGCATCCGTACGGTAGAAACTGACGGTTGACCCGCGAAGTATGTAATTACTAGGTAGGTGATAATGTCTTGATATGTTCTTCATACATATCTTCGCACCTGTCTCCGAAAGAGGTAGATGGAGGCAATAGGTATTCACGATACGATCCTGACACTCTTGCTTCATCTACACTCATAAATATCTCGTACAGGCAGGGTACGTTAAAATACGGTAAATAGAATACTATCTAAGTACAACAACATTTTTTGTATCCATGTTCTTTAACATTTTCGATATAGACTCAGATCGTCCAATTTTAGACTTTGGTGCAAAATAATTACACAATGATTAATGAGTATTAAATATTATTCCTTCCAAATATCCTTGAGGTTAACAAGTTTGAAAACAAGTTTAGTTCAAACTTTAAAGATGCCAATGTCAGCACTGAAACAAAATGAAATGGTAACCCACGCAAAGCACCAACTTTCGAATAAAGAAATAATCATCAAAATGAGTTAAACCATACAAGTTCCATATAAAGATACAGTCGCAAAAAATTGAGAACATCCTTTATTGAAGTCGGTGAAAATATAAAACAAATTCAGCAAAATAATGCGTCCCAATTTTTCCTGCCGACGACAATGCAAGTTAGCTTTACAAGATTATTATTTATCGAGTCTTTTGTGTGTTATGTTTAATAGGCAAGTTATATTCTGTTATCCACGGCTCTTAATGCCGGTTTTAGTATCTTTAGGCATTATATTGAGGTACTATCATTTATGTGTCCGATTCTGTACGCAAGGTAAGGTGGGTGCCGTAACGATGGATGGCTCGTAGTTTTCTCTCGTGCTGATAATACTTTTAGTACATTTATCTTTTTAGTAGGCACCTATATTTATTTATTTTAGTTTGGTCTAAAACAACGTCCATATTAACTAACACATTTGTAATATGTAACTTTGAAATGTCAACAGAAATTTAGTTTTTTATCTTGTATATCAGTCTGAAGGTTTTCAATTCGAATATTATATATATATATTCGGGTGAATATGTACCTAATGAACAAGTGTGCTGCATCGTAGACCACATCGCTGCTTAACATAAGCCAGGATGATGGTCAAACGCTTGTTCAATGTGTTTAAAACAATATTTAGGTGTTTTTATAACATTAGAAAATAGTTATAGTTTTAATAGGTAATTTATTTTTATCGGCATCTAAGACATGCCATTCGATCACAATAGATCAGCAATGGTCGCAGTGATACTGGGCACAACAGGGCCCTGAAGAGTCACACAACAAGACATGCCAGGAAGAAAAGAATCCGATGCATTTTATTTACAGTGGAGATTAGCATGTGATCTTTTCCCATATTGCCTAATATTGTAAACCTTAGTTACTAAAGCATTAACGAAACCTATCTCATTAGGCGTGCTCCTACGCACAGTGAGTAATCGCATCGTGACTCGACTATAAATCTCGCTAGGTATTTAGGTTCGATCTGAGACCTAGACGGGCTTGATGGGAAAGAAAGTTCGACGGCGAAAAGGATAACCAGTTTTATGAGTCCGGGTTTGTATACTTAGCTTTTAGTACGTTTTTTGGGACTGTACTATATATATATTTATATTTTTTTTTAAATTTACAAGGTAGGTAGGTACACCAAATTTGTTCTTCAGAAATTATGAATACTTATGTATGAATAGTACGTTTATGAATAATAAATAGTGCTTAATTTCTTTCGATACTAACACAAAAAACCTTACGAAGTACCGAATACGTAGGTAATTTTTCGTAACTACCCACATTACGTACGTAAACTCCAATCAAACCACGACACTGAATTAAAGTTGTACCGTATTGCCAAACCGAAGTCGCCATAGGACAATAATAACTCTAAATTCAAATATAAAATATCAGTTTCAAAACCGACCGGGCAACTTATAAAGCGTATTTGCGAAATAAATGGTCGTATACTATTACATTGTAGGCCCCATTGTCTGGCTCCGTACGAAGCAAGCAGTAGAATTTTCGGTTGCGACACCTCTACCTACGTCGCTTGAGTCATGCGAAAGAATTCCGTTTTGTGGGGATACCACTAGCCCACCACTTGTGAGCGAGGAGGCGGTCTCGGCAGCAGATGGCGCCCCGCCATCGCTCGTTGACACACCATACAACATCTATTGTAACGAAAAACACAATAGTGACAAGAAAAAAATCAGCAATGATTCACGTACTAAACATTAATCGGCTCTCAGAGTTCTTTGAGCATAGTTGTCTCTTTCACACAACCGCGATTTGTGCGAGACAAACGTTGTACTTGACGGGATTTTCAGAATAAAGGTCTCAGAAAATTTAATCACTAACTAACCTACAGAGAGCTCATAGGCGGTCTCAATACAAAACCAATATCATCGAGATGTTGCGATAATAAAATATGAATATCCACTATTTTGGCATTAACAAGTTATCGAAACATTTTAGATAAAGAAAACTGAAGGTGTTAATATTGTCTTTTAAACATGCACTTATTTACTGTGTTCTGGTATTTCTTTTTTACTTAAACTATTGCTTATGCGAGTCCAAGGCGGACTATCACGTGTGTGACGCGTCGTTGCTCGCTTCAAAAGTTTCACGAGGCAAAACTGGGTCTATTTAAGTGGGGAAAGAACTAAAAGGCGTCGTTGGTGGGGATTGGTGGGTACCGCTCTTATTGGTCCCCGTGGCCGTGGTAGGAGAGGTTATGGCTAATAGTGTACCTTTTGAAAGCTGTACCAACGGATTTTGGGCGTGATGAATAAGTTTAATGTAACGCGGAGGCGGTGGTGTTTGCGTGAGTTGGTATGTGTGAAATTAATTGCTCGATTTTTTTTTTAATTATTCACTTATATAAATTCATGTTAGTAGTGGACGGATATGATTACATCATAGCGAAATGAGGATAAAATTGACACCTTAATGGGTATCTACAGTTAAATAAAATTGTGATAGAGTTTGTCGTGAAAAGTAGGTAAATTAATTTCAGATTTATTGACCAAATATTACATTTTTGGAAACAGGAAACCCTGAGATTCATAGGTCACAGGTAAAGATACTAAAATCTGCTCCCAATTCCTTTATAGAAACTGTTAATATGTCAAGAGGGACATGTGCCCTAACAATCAAACAGTCCAAGTTTAATAGAAAAGGCGTTTTTAATTCAAGTACAACAATGCTCTAGGAAAAATCCTAGCCATTACATAACATACGCCAACCTCACATTACACAACTCTTTTGTAAGCGAGCAACAAAATGTAAAAGAATATACCCAAGCCTCGGCCGGCCAGCTCCTAACCTGTTTTTTTCTATAAGATATCTTGTTACTACGGCTCTGCTCTATTATACAGGACGTTCACTAAACAACACTTCACCTCTGCTTGAGGAATTTTTAGGTAGTAATGCATAATTCTAATGAGTACGACATCATCATCATCATCAGTCACATAACGTCCACTGCTGGACGAGGGCCTCCCCCAATGACTTCCATGATCATTTGGGAGAAACGCCAATAACCGCTAAGCTTGGCATGCGGTTTGGTGATCGCAGTGCTGTTGTGGTTTAATTCACTGAGTGCTGAAGCCCGTCCTCTGGAGAGGTCCCTCGGTCGCCTCTTATGACCCCCATATGGGGAAAAAGCTGGGCTGGGATGATGACACATGTATACGTACAACTTGAGAAAAATAAATGGTTTAAAATGAAAGTTATTGATGATTCAAAAACCTTTCATAATGTCATAATTAAAAAAAAAAAGTAGTAGGTAATAAATATAATAAATAAAAGTATGTGCTCATTCACGCGAAGCATACTCAATAAGATTTAACCTATTTTTTACATAAAAAAATCCGATATTACACGTTTTTTTCTCCTTATGTATAGGGTACTTGCTGCCGTTGTGTTGGTAAATGTTCGTCTTTACCGCAAGACAACAAAGAACACCCCGTACATAGACTATAGTAAGTTGTGTCTATTTTCTTCTCAAGGAACACGCTCATTACACTTTTTTCTAACTCTATAACGATGTTGGCTGAGATTCTGTATTGGAAATGTATTTTTTAACTGTAGTACATACTACTTATCTCAGATTATTAAAATAGAACATTGATATTTCATTGTGATCGCATTCATACGTTATAATAGTTTATGTGATAAATATATTTTATATTAGATCTTTACGTGGATATTTAATAAATAAAAGGTATTTATGTTAAAAGGCGCTTAGTTTAGTACATAAGTAGGTACTATTAATAATTAATGGTGGACGAATCAATAACTGTTCTGATAATTTAACTAGTTTAATGAAAAGTACCTGCAATGGACATACCTACATAAAAACCCCCTTTTTTCAATAATAGGTATACTACATACAATAACAAACTATAATAATAAAACTACAATAGTTAACATTTTGGGACCAAAAATCCTATAGCAAAATATAGGATTTTTATCCGATTAACAAAAACAGTTAGGTAGTTCTGTACACTGGGACAAACATACTTACGAAACGAACTAACGTAAGTAAGCACTAGGCTACAACACGCAAACGATTAAAATAGGCCCGCAGGAACCGCTCACGTGGATTCGAATTAAATATAGAATGAAAAAAATCCCTCCAGCATTTCTGTCGAGATACTTTTCCCGACCGACTGCAATGACAATGATAAAGAAATAAAATTTTTAGAGCAAAATAATCGTTTGGACTTCATCGCTGTCTGAGAAATTGGTGATCCTGGGAAAAATATAATGCCATCATACTTTTATCGCCCATACTATGATTCCTGGAGTAGAGCCGATAAAAATGAAATAAAATAAAATTTAATTACAAATCATCGTAAAAATTATTACTGAACGCCTATAAGACTATCGCGGCTAGAAAAGCAGGAAGAAAAGTCTAGCGCGACGACAGCGCTGTTGCGGCGTTGCACGGAACTAAAAAAGGGCGCGCGAACTTCTCTCGCTCTTTCCGCACAGCATTCTTTTCGTGCGTCCCTTTCTGGCCCTTTCCCGTTCGGGAGAGTGGGAGCGAGAGGCGCGCGAAAAAATAAAGGTATATACGCACATGTGCGCGGGCGCACTGTTTGGTCTTATTTTTTGCCGGTCGTTCCCCCTAGGATGTGTTCGCGGTACTTTCGTTTTGCTAGGTCCTTTTTTTAGTTGCCTTTTCTTTGCTCTCGCCGTGTGTGTCCACCAGTCCGCGTGGGATGTAGATTTATTTTTCTTTACGACTCCGGCGGCGATAGAAATTCTAATGGCGGTATTGGGAAGGACTCAATCTTTATGGTCATACTAACTTCAGAAATGCTAGGTGAAAACTGCGTTTGCTCTTGTTAAGCTAAATACTTGAAAATACTGGTTTTGTTTTACGCCTCGCGCGGTGCGGAGATTCTAACCGTTCCCTAAGAGGCACTTTCGTGAGCTTTTACGCGTACCTACCCATGTTTTCATTGCGTTTGAATTTTTCACTTAAGGTGTATTACTGTGGCATGATGTTTTTGTTTTACTTTGTTTATAAGTATTTATCATTTCATGATATTTAATTGAATTCCCAAGACCTCATATCAAAGGGAATTCAAAACTGTTGCAATAAGAGCTCACAACACGCTTTATTTAAGAAGATCAACAGAGTATTTCACTTGTAGAGATACCTGCAACAAAATGTTTAATTAAAGTCGTTAATTAATATAGGAATTTTCTAATCACGGTATGCAGTAAAAAGATTTATCTATAGTATGCGCTTGCGCTGCGCGGTGCTGTGCCAGGGTTGGCCGGCTGCAGAATGCAATTTTATTATTAATTGTTACAATTTAAATAGTGAACAGTCGAACGGAAAGTGAAGATGATCCTGAGTTTATGTAATTATTGTTGCTTGGTATTTTATAAATAGAAAGGAAGATATTTTTTTAATGAAACACGCACAGGCATTATAACTCATACTATCTAATATTGAGTCAGAAAAGAAGGTTATGCTTGTATTCCGTATCTTATTTACTTACACCACATTGACAGATGTCACAATGGATATGCGGTTAACGGTCAGGTTAGGTACTTACCAATTTCTTTCGCGTATTTTAGAGGTAAATTTATGACAAGCAAACATAGGTATAAATTACTCTTAAGTTCCGCGTGGCAAAATTTACAATAAACATAAAAAAGGCTGCCCTTGATGGATGCCCACTCAGGTTCAAATTCACTTCATTGCTCTCTTTCATGCAATAGCTTGGGGGACAAGGACAGAATTACTAATATATTCATGAACGTCGCTGTCACTGAATTTATACAAGTAATAAGTATGCCAACTAACATTTAAACGTTCCTTTAGCACCGCAGCCCTATCCTACTGGCCATGCCGTTAGGTTCACGAGTGAGGTCCCTAATTGGAATATCGATATATCGATAACATCTAAAGTATCGAACTCGATACTAATTAGATTGGGAGTAGTAATTGCAAAACCTCAGCGGATCTGATCGAGTAATTTCGTTGTCCACATTTGGCTGTTGCAGATACTTCCGCAAAATTTTATTTTATTAAAAGGTAAATAAAACATTATAATATATAATGCAACAAGAATGTTTTGTTGCATGGCTAAACAGTTTATGTAAACCGAAAATCTACATAATAAAACTCATAAAAGAAATGGAGAAGTACAGAGTGCCATGAAATCATATTGAATAATTTGCACTCACGCGCCAAAATATCCTTGTCGAATTTAGTGTCTCTGTGTACCTACTAGGTACATAATATAAATTCTACATTACTGGAAACATTACAATGGGAAATACCTTGCCATTGTATTTTTTTGCAATGAGGCGACATTTAAAAAAATATTAACTCTCTCTAAATAGTAATAAAGTAGATTTAGATTTTTCTAACTCATTCAACGGAAATTAACACTTTTCCCCAGGTGTCGATGATGCCATCATACTTTTCTATGATGGTGAACTCACCCAACCACACCTTGATGAACTCCATATACCATAACGCACTACACATACCATAGAGTAACTAGCTTCTAAAAAAGGTACCCATTAATATACACACAAGCTTAAGCTGAGCGAAGCGTATGTTTATCGGGAACAAATAAATAAATATCTTAGGCCGTTTTTACACACGGTTACCTGACCCCAAACTAATATATCCTTTACTATAAGTGCCAGAGACATAGGTACTAGACATAGACTAGCATATTTTTTTTAAACACAAGCGTTTGACCACCATCCTGCCTGATGTTAAGCAGCGATGTGATAGATACTTTTAAATACATGCCTAGATAAATAAAAACAGACGCACACAACAAACGCCTCACCACTAGACTAACCACTAGTATACACCGGCCGTCAGGCAGAGCAGGAAGAAATGGATTTAGAAATCAAAGTACATATTGACATGGTTACAATTTGTTTTATACGGTCGGCCAAGAAACATATCTCACATATCAATTTTGATGACAATATCTGTGTCACTGTCCTCTGCTGGACGAGGGTGTCCCCCAATGATTTCCATAATCATTTAGGTGGAAATGCCAACAATCGTGCTGCCTGCCCGTCCTCTGTAGAGTTCGATGGGGAAAGTTGGGCTGGGGTGGTGACACATGTATACTATTCGCCGTCACCACACGGCTTGTTGAGCTATGTGTGACAAGTAAAAAAAAAATATTCACGTCTATGAGTTTCAACCGTAGAATGGTAGACTAGATTCTTAATGTCTGTACAATCGGAGTGGTATAATCATTCTTCATACTTCAAGAATATGTATGGAAAGATCCATGACGATCGGTTAAGCAGTTTTCGCGTGAAAGCGTAAAAAAAACCAAACATATATTATTAGTAGGAAGTAAATAGAAGGTATTATTAGTACCTATCAGACTAGATGTTGTGAGCTACGACTGAACTCTCATCTACCCTACTAAGGATTATAGATGCGAGTGTATCTAGGTATGTGTGTATGTACCGATGAACAATACAAAGTTCTATTACTATGCACGCGTTATCAGCGGCACAAAGACATGCACTGAGTGAGGAGGCAAACTTGCACTGCAGATAACGTTTTATGTACTGCAAATAATAAATAAATACTGCACTCGTATAGCGTTTATTTATAAATGGGCCGTATTTATAGTAGTGCGTTAGGTAAGGTTTGATATACATACTCATAAAATCACCTCCGTAATCTCTAAAAGGGATTGAAAAAAAAATAAAAAATTAAAAAGTACTTATTAGAGAACGATGTTACAATAAATGTAAGGACACTGATACCGCTATAGGTTTCCCTTTGTTTCGGGATCAACAAGAGGGCGCTTCGGCTACATTTAGCATAAGGAGTTAAATAAATTACTTTTCTTTCTACATATAATATGGGCCTTCAGTTACAAGTTGCCAGCTCATAGCCTGTAAAAAGAACTAAATATCCAGATCCCACAGACGCCATCTACGACATGCCAGAAAGAAATAAGCTTGGGATTATATGCATACTCATAAAAACACGTCCGAAATTTCTAGTGGGGTGGTCAGATTCTTTGAGATATAAATCGCTTTTGTACTGTTGTGTATGTCGTATCATTGATTATATAAACCCAGGTATTCTAAAAGTTTTAGTTTCTTTCACTTGAGTATAATTATTTATTTATTTATATTTATTGCCATATATCTTAAGTCTAAGACATGACCCTGTTAGGGCATTGCAAAAATAACAATAATAGAATTTAAATAAATTGTAACATAGATTTTTACTATTACTCAAGTGAAAGACTCAAATTACTCGAGTTTAACGAGATTACTCTTTCACATAAAAAGCCGCGTAGTGAAAGCGAATAGAATATACATATTTGCCTCTTCAACCCAACTTTTTCCGTCGTAATTCTCCAGACGTTGGGCAGCAGCGCTCTCTGTGAGTTAAACCACAATACCACTGCGTTCGCCGACCGAAGCCTGGCGGATATTGGCATTTCCCCCCAAATAATCGTGCAAGTCATTCGGGTAGGCCATCGTTTAGCAGTGGACGTCATGTGACTGATAATTTAGATGACGACATATCAAATATTAGAGCAGAACAAATGATTGCTGTATTTTGTGGAAAGTATCACAACATGCCCATGAATTAGAGTTGAATTGTGCATTCCCTCATTTCCAGTTTTTAGTGATAATAATATGTTTATCTCAAGTAAAGCAAATAATGACTGTCGTTAGGGAAGTTTAAACGTAATTATTTTTCAATTCTAATACCCGATTATAGAGTTATCGACTCGAGTCTGAGTCGAAGTCGCAAAATCTGAGCGGTTAATGATACTTTTATAACTCACCTAAAATTCCTAAACAACAACATTACAGTAAAACGATCAGAATAATAATATGAATAAAGCTGATAATCATACTATAAGGCCCAGCTAAAAGCGTTGAAGAATTTCAATATGCCCAAGTATGGAAATGTTCGTCTCTTTAAATTTTATTTGCACTTATTTTAACATCACCTATGTTTGATGTAGAAAATAATATTTGTTATAAAACTATAATGTATAGAGATCGTAAACAACGTTCAGTTCATGGGTAGAACCTATAGAGTCCTACGTCACAAAATTTTTATTTTGTCACTTTTGGTGTTGTGTGCTGGTACAATAAAACTAACCAGTTTCTTTCAATAGATAAAAGCAAAATATCATCTGTGCTACTAATAACTTTTATTAATTTATATTGTTCATTGCTAATTAAATTTAATCACATAGAAATATATTTATCCATTCATTATCAACATACGAGTTCTACTATTATACATATTATCGTAAGCACTAATAACAGCAGCTGTTATATGTTTGTCGTTTACTGATCATATAATTAATCACCATAATATTAATCTCATACAACAATCATGTCATACAAAATAATCGCCAGTAGGTAATAATCACAAAGTTTCGACTATAAGTATGGCCGAGAGCTTTTTTTTTCCGAGCGCTCGGTGGTGGGGCTATCGCGGAAAAGTGAGGCATTTTTCAAAATTTTATCTAGAAGCGACGAAGAGCGAGACGGCGATAGTCGTCAGTTAGGGATGGGGAGATAAATCGACTCAATGTCGATGAATCGAACAAGAAATCGGACGACGTACTGCATTGCGTTGCTGCATGTCTGTTTCTTGTAGGATTAGGCATATAATCGTAATGTAATAGTTAATTATGGTGGTAACTTAATAAAATACCGTTGCATGCATAGTTTGAGCTCTATGTTCGGTTTACAAGAGGTTGTTATTGATATCAGAACGTGATGGTACGTATAGGTTTTAGCACTGAATTTATAAAATAGGCAATTATGTAAAGCAAATGCGTTATAATTATAAATTATAACATAAAATTCAGTTTTAAGAGCACAGGGTGACTGGAGTAATAATAAATAATATACACGAATGGTAGACACAAACGTTAAACAAAGACAAAACGAAAAATGAATGACTTTTCACCGGAGGCGTATGTACGACAAATTACAAACACCTTTTACCAAAGTTGAAACTATGAGTGATTCCAATTTACTTAAATAATAATAATAACTTCTATAGAAAGAGGTCGTATTGAACAAGATCAATCATAATACCTGAATATTTAATAACAAGATTACGCAACAGGCAAATGTACTTAATTTCTAATCTAATTGGATTTTCCTGAACAAAATTTGCTCTAGGTTATAACATGAAAGAATTACATACCCTTTTGTTGTAATGGCGGACACCTTATCTTCGCTCGATTACTACAAACCGAAGATGCAAATTCACATCCCTAGCTCTAAAGTAGACCAAGGAATCGTAGATAAACAGTGCAAAAACAGCCTAACTCGGTATCTATCCTATTTGAACATAATTTCTAACACTATTTCCTATAAGAACGGTTTGACAATGATAGCGTGTCGCATGTTAGAACATTTGGTGTTCCAAGAATTTTTCGTTAGAAAAATGATAATAATGTACTGTGTTTTAAATGGAAATTTTATTAGGAGCTAGAGTGCAGCGCGGTTGTTTTTAAACGACATTTTCAAAGGAAATTTCCAGTCATTACGTAACTAGCAAGTGAAAGGTTTATACCATTTTTTCCAACGGTTTTCACTCTAGTTTCTCTAGTGCGTCGTTTTATACATTCAATTCAGTCAAAAGAACACTACAGAAGTTTTAAATTCTGGTGAGTTTTTTTTTTTGTTCAATTAATTACGCATTAAGATTTTCGCTTCAAGGCGTGACTTTTCTTTTGTCATTTCGCCATTTTTTCATCATAACTTCGTACAAAATATTTAATGGGTATAAAACGATGGTTATTCATTCTAATAGACTATGAAAGAGTAATTGAAGCAAAAAATCCTTTCAAAAGAAAAAAAGGCGCAGAGGGTAAAACGGAAGTGACGTGTTTGAAAAAAGAAGTGTAAAAAAAACTAGGGTGGCACGCGCAGCACCAATTATGTCGTTTTTCTGGTTGGACGTTTAGCATATTTTTTTAATTTCGCTTTTTTATTGGATACCGGTGCGGTGAGGGGTGATGTTTTTTCATTCCTTTTTTTTCATTGGGCACGGAGAAATGTGTCAAGTTTAACACGTATTTTTTCATTTCAATTTCGAATTTAGAACGGGGTCGATTAGGCGCCCGTGGGTTGTTATTATGTTTGACACGATGTTTGTTTTGAGTGAGGGTATTTTTTCTTCCTTGTTTTTTTTTCTGTTTTGCTTCATACGTGCGGGTTTATTCGCGGCGATGCCGACAGAAAAATGTTCCCTTTTAATAAATTCAGATATGGCGTGAGACGTGTAACTGATAATTTTATAATTTGTGGTGCGTTTGTGAATTTGGTACGACAAAACCTGATTGGTCTGTAGAGCTTCATTAATACTGTGCCGTTTATCTAAAATATTAACCTTGACCAAAAAACACCAAACACTTTCTATACGAAAATGCTAACCGATAATGACACTTTACAATCCACCGAATCAATTGTCCTCAATACGCGAGAAAATCGAAGTGTTATCATCATTAAGAAGTAGGTGCTCTGTGCCCGGGGTTAACCCGAAAACGGTATACAAGGCGGGCCGCCACCGCCGCCGCCATCGTAGGGTTGACACGCACTAGAACCATCAATAACGGACTGTGCCTGTTGTTGTAAACATGTTGCCTTGATGTCGTGTGGAAAAGGACATTTTGTTTTATTTTTTAAGGAAACGACTTTTTTTTTTAATATTTAACCTTCTTCGTTTCCTCTCTCAGAGACGAGTTTTGATAAATAATACTAACAAAAACCTATATGGGGAAAGTTTAATAAATTAAATTGTTAAATAGACATACCACTAAATTAAAATTAGGTAATTGCTTTCAATAAAATCTCAAAAAAAGATATTACATATTTTAAATATCCATTAAAATATTTTATTATTTGTTTGTTACGGAGGTCGACTAAACTGAAGAAAAAAAGGTCAAATACAAAATATCTAAAAGTACCTAATTATTAACTATCTATGTAATCAAATCGTTATAAAACTGGTATTCACAGTTAGACAACAATTGTATCTGACTACTTTTGCTCTTATCTTGTCGCAAGCAAATTTATATGAATCAGTTTGTTAAGTGGAGGTACTTGTAACACTATCTAGTAACGATACGTCTGTCATAGAAAAAAAACAATATAGGCATAAATACATTAATTCCACTACCACGGAAATGGTGATATGTCTTACGGATTCTGTTATATAAGATTGGGGATAAATGCTTAGGACAGGAGTGCGTACCTGAAAATAGCAATGGCGTCTATACTTAAAAATGAAAGATAAAGAAATGAAAACTTGAAAATACTAACTTAGATAATACGATTTTTTTTTTCAAATAAAAGTATTTCCCTCATCAACTTTTACGTCACCATTCACCAAACGGGAACGAAATTATTGACTAATTTGTTTGAAAATATTCGAATGAAAAATAAATATAAATAAATAAATATTTTTTATATACACACACATTGCCTTCATCCCATGTTAAGTAGGTAGCTAAAGCACTTTTGTTATGGAATTCAGACAACGTAAACATAAATACTTATTATTTTTTTTCTTTTTTTAAATACGTACTTATATATATAAAACACCCAGACACATCCAACAAGTACTTAAAAGCTCATCACCTAAATACCTGTCAGCGGTGGGAATCGAACCCACGGCCCTA
>SJJU01004284.1:0-18664 GCA_012932125.1 Conopomorpha cramerella | reverse complement strand
TCGCCGTTATAGGGTTCACGCACCTTGTGGTGTGCGGTTTTCATCACGATGTTGTCCTTCACCGTACGAGCGTTGCGTTGCGTACATAGGCTCTGAAAAAGAGTCCCATTGGTACACGTCCAGTAGCCGGACTCGAACCCGCGACCTCCCGGCTACAAGTCAAGTAACCGACCAAATGGACCACAGACGCTCTAAAATGTATCTTTCAATAAATACGTAAATAAAAAGTAAATAGTTTCGACTTGTGCAATTGGCTTTAAGCTTCACTCGTCCCATCATATGTTGCGCAAGTATTACAACAACAAAGTAAAGGCAATAATGGCTAAGGATGTCACGTCTCGCGAAACAAAAGATTACTCTCGCCTCGATTAAACGTGTGACCTTTGAGATGGTACCGGTATTTGGGTCCCATGATCCTATTTGTTACGTCACATTGCAGTCGTGAGATTCTCTCTTCAAGGGCCGTATTCTATAACAATTATCATTCGATTTAAAAACAATGGAATTCTGGAATCGTCCACCAGGACTTCAGCGCAGAATCGGGAAGAGTAGAGAAAGGAAAGAAAAGTATTTGCTCTGCAATGGAATCCAGTAGACTAAAAGAAAAATGTTTTATAAATAGTATCTCTCTCTCTCTCTTTAACAGTTTAAGTCTAAGTCTACTGTCTCTGTTCATTTTAGTCATTTGAAAATATAATCGGCCAGAGTGGTGGTGTCCTGGCTGAAGGTGGCGTGAAAAGTACTCGAAACCGGAGGTCATAGGAAAAGAAAGGTCGGAGGAAAGAGAAGCGAAAGGGGTGTGTCGGGACCGTGACAAATGGAGACCTGTAGTCTCTGCCTACCCCTCTGAGAGACACGCGTGTAGTGTATGTACGTATAATTGGTTACACCAAAAGAATATCTACGGACTCAACTATGCTCAATAACTTGAAATGTTAACATTTACTTCAAACCTCACGTAGGCAATATGTTTTCTGTGGTGGTTTAAATTTATTTTAAAATAGGGATTAGTGGGTCCATTTCAGCAGATGTCCGACGCTCCTTACTTTTCTGTCGCACAAGTCTGCTTTTAGCTAGAGCAAGAAAGATGATATCTATTTAAAAAAATAAATAAATACACTTCACGCCATTTAATCCCAAAGCGGGTTAGGCAGAGGCACTTACTTAGTAAGCAAATGCCCACGGTTTACCAAGCGTATTTAACCCAACGTGACAGGGGGTGAACCCGTCGTCGTTTTCCACAGTAGATAGATATTTATATATTTTATTTTTTCATCATCAGCATCATCTTCATGGTTTCAAAATTACGAGTGAAATCGCCCTCTCATATTCAGTAACACACTTTGTATTCCTGTCGTAATCCTATTTACAGCCATAATAGTCTTTATTTCCTAAACTCCACGTACGTGAATTTCACATGTCATTCTGATAAAAGTTTAAAGCCCATAATCCCTTCAGCATTTTCATTTCGCACGCCAAAACCGTAACAAGCATAGTTGTAACACGTACGCAGTGTGAATCCTGAAACAAGCTTCGACGAACAAATTCAATTTCCACCAGATTGGTGAGGCGTTAACCAGATGCAATCAGCTGTTTCTCAGAGACCCAGCAAGGTACTGCCAACTAAAGTAGTTGGGTACAGTTAGCCAGTGTTAACTGAGCCAAGATTCTCTGAAGATTACAAGAAGAACGGGACCATGGGTATCGATCTAGTTCAAGATACATAAATAAACGTCAAACGTTAGCGAGGAGCGTTGTGGAGTGAAGCGAATACTGTCACATACCTACTAAAACGTAACTATGGAAAGTTCTTCGATTTACTAAAGTCAGAATGATAAGTAACTGGGTATTCGGAAAGTTTTACGTGGGAACTAAAGAGTGCTAGGCTCACTTTTCACCCAACTGTTGAGTTCACATCCCTTTTGTTATGGCGAGAATATAGAATCAGCAAAACCTCTCAAAAAGTAATTTTGCACAGCTATACACTGTTTTGAAGTAGAGTAATTTATTGTCAGATAGGTAATTGCTGGAGCTCTGAATCACTGAGCCGATATAAATTAAATAAGCACCTACTAAAATCATTGTTTCACGTGTATCGACAACCTAGGAAAACCTTCCAAAAAATAAAGCATTCCAGCTGAGATCAGCAGCAAGCAGCACAGCCGACACCGTATCATTAGCGCGGTCCCGACGATTTCGTCCAATCACCACATTCGCTAAATAAACGACGTTGCGTCAACAGAACACGAACAGAGACTTTCTTCTCCACAGGGGATAAAAAATGAGGCCAATAATTCCCTTTCGAATAACCAAACCAGAGTCAGCTTTTATTACGGCGACGTCGACGAGCTGGAATCGGCTGGAATCGAGGTTTTCATTGCCATAGTTAACAGTCTGTCGTTAGACAACATCGATTTTGCCTTTGAACTTTGCAGTGGGTGTGCTTTCGTCTTTTTCCGACGATGTGTTTCAGAGCGGGACGGTGATATATCGTGAACGATGTGTCTAGATTCACTAGTAGATATAGGATAAATGAGTATTCGTTGCAACGATCCTTCGGCTCACTGATGGGCGCAGGCGGTATTTCCGCCTAGGCACTGGCAATTCCGATACGGAACGAAAATCACTAGCGTATAAGAGACTACATTAATCTTGCTGGTGGGGTAAAGTTACTACTCTATAAATGATTCAGCATACTCACCATGTCTACGATAACTTACGGCCTTCGTGAAAATAATTCGACATTTTATACCTCCATAAAACAGCAGTAAAACAAATGAGATGTTTAAAATGATTGAATTGAAGGCGATATGATAATAACACCTGGAATGCAATGTCAGCTATAAAAATGAATGGGTTGATAGTCTTACTTTAAGACCACAAATATGAATTACTCAAACGCTGTTGTTCTACGACTATTTGAAGAGTTTTTATTGCATTCTTTAATTGATTTTTGGCGTCCATTACTTACATCTCCTACTACATTACGTAACAAGTCAAACTCATGAAGCTCCTGAAAGGATACTTACTGAAGATTTCTTCAACTGCCAGAAACGTCAACGTCTAGGATCTCCTTGTGTGAGAAATTTCATAGGTGCCACCTAAAATGTACCTCAGCCATTTCGTAACATAAGTTTGGGGTAAAGATGAAGATGGTTTGCATCCTACCGGGATACATCTTCTGTACTTCTTTACATCTTCTGTAAAGGCTAATTAAAATCTTCTTTGATTGTTCAATGGCTATGAAAATGAAAAAAAAAAATCAATCCCCATACAAAATGTAGCCCAGAGGCAAAATTTTGTCTATTTTGTATAGTGGATGAACATTTTTTTTTGCATTTCCTCGCATTGTCGCCATAGTAAAGTTGTTCATATTGACGAGACCAATAACATTTCTAAGACTATTGCTCGGGCTCCTTTTACACGCAGTATAATATATCAAGTATTATTATGTAAGTATACGATTTACATTTAATATAATTAGTATACCGGAGGGGTAGGCAGAGACTACAGATCTCCATTTGTCACGATCCTGACATACCCCTTTCGCTTCATCTACATTGGAGGGAGGGAGACAGGCGTGAAGTGTATGTATGTATGTAGTATACCGGACTAGCGTTCTTTCTATGGGATTTCCTTATGGATAAAAAACCAGGGCAATTCATTCTTCTTCTCTTTCATTTATTTAATCAATACAACTTTTGTGTGCCTAAAATACTTCGTCCTTATTTCTCTCCCGTTTTTGTATGTCATAAATATTTCTAGGATTAAATCAGCAAGCCAATACAAACGAATGAACGATCGGTCGCGGTAAAATATTTCTGAGATTAAATAAATTAAGTCTACTCATTTACTTACACACGAAATGTATATCCCTTATTTCCTCGTGTCTTTGATAGATATCATAGGAACGACATACCTAAGATTGAAGTAGATTGAATCAATCGAACCATCCAGATGACCCCGATAAAATGTTCCAGTCGGCACTGAACCCCTCCCCCGTTTCACTGAGATTCCATTAGGAAATTCTTGAAGTTTCTCCCAGCATTTTATTCTGAAGTCATGAGAGACGCCTGTCTCGGGACCAACCTTTGGGCCGGATGTTTTCAATTTCGCCGGGAGCGATGACGGCTTTTTTTTTAATATAAAATAATTTAATATAATTTCGGCGCTTGAAGTGGTGTGGACGGAATTTCGGATGAAGGGAAGAGATGTTTTTCAAACGGAGTGAAATTTCTTTTTGAAACCTAACATTTCTACCTTGTGTACCTATATTGTATAGTTGCTGTTGTGTTATAGAAGAACTATACATTACAAAATTATTATTTTTTTTGCGAAAGCTTTAAGGTGGAGGTCATAGACAGTTGATACTGAATATTGTTCACCGGATATAAAACAAAAAAAAATACACAGTTGATACTAAAAAACAGATAACAAACGCCATCGAAATAAGTATTTATTAAGTGTATTTATTAGAACTAATAAAAAATAATTAACGAGCGTTTTATTAACGCTTTTTGCATACAATCGTGTTATTGTTCTCCGTTTGTTTTTCCCTCTAAAATTATGTACAGTCAAGGACTACCTGAACGTGAACATTCCGGCTTTTTTATAAGACCGAGTTATAAAGATTTTGCTTTCCTACCAAGATTTCATTTTACAACTAGAGCAATCCAGTGGGATTTCACCCCACCCTAAGGTTAATAGGCATATTAATGACATTAAGATTTTTTTTAATTGTCTCAATAATAAATGTACTACAAACCTACTCGACTTTGGGATTAAAGGGCGTAAAGTGTCGGCTGTCGACAGAATACCAGCGTCGCAGGTAACTGGGACATTAAGCTGAGTCGAAGCCTATTTTCTTCGCGTGAAGCACGGCACACAATATTATACTTGTGTTTTAATGTTATTTAATTTCTTGTTATGTTTCATTTTGTATTTCGTGTTTCATGTGAACTAAATAAATGTCTTTTTTTAAGCGCGCACTGACATGATATTAAATGTTTAAAACGGGTATTATAGCGCGAAGATTAACCAGAGTCCGCTCGCGACCACGCCACATGTAACTGTGTCGAAACGTCGGGCAAACAACAAAGGTAAGCTGAATGCTTATCTTTGGTTAATATTCGCGCTATAACACCCGTTTTAAACATTTAATATAAATAAATGTCTATCTATCTATCTATCTAAAGTGTATTTATGATTTATTTTTATTATCTCTACCTTAATGATGTTTTACCGACAGATCATTTTCTTGTCACCGAACGTATTTATGCAAGTCCCTTCCGTATTTCAAGCGGTACAGTCACATGTCCGTACATTTGTAGAAGTTAAGAGAGGTCTGTGTACCCGTGAGATTGCGGGCCTCAAAGCCGAGCTGCCTGTCAACCACACGACGACGGGCGGCGAAGCTAGCGTCTCTCCCCGACCTCTTTCAACTGTCTGATGTATACTGCACTTACATGTATACTCTTGTTTCTTGATTCAAACTTGTAATGTTTCGGGGCATTTCACACAGTGTAGCAGTGGCGTGCACACCATATAGGCAAAAAGACACTGCCTACCTTAGTATTTTGGCTACCCGACCTAATAATAGAGTTATTTCTAGATCTTTTTTTGTTGTACTCACTACATAGGCTAACTCCTGTGTTTTGTGTGGGAGTAGATAGGTAGGTACCTATATTTCGCAAAGACAAGTTACCTATACATATGTGTCAATCCTTGGGGATTAGTGCCTACCTTGTGGTAAAAGCCAGTGCACGCCACTGCAGTGTAGCCAGACCTCAAAATAGGTTATTATGGTTGTCAGAGATTATACAACTACACTTCAAGAGCGTCTGTGGTCCAGTTGGTCGGATCCTTGACTTGTAACCGGGAGGTCCCGGGTTCGAGTCCGGATACTGGACGTGTACCAATGGAACTCTGTTTCAGAACCTATGTACACAACGCAACGCTCTGTTAGGATTGCCTTCCGGAAGTCCTTTTTAAAAAAACTATTTTAATACTTCTACAAACAATGAATTTATTTTTACACAAATTATATGATGACAGGTTGGAAGTGTATGACGGACTGTACAAATACAAATGGCGAGATTGCTTTTATATAAAATAAAAGTGTTGACTATGCAATTGCTGTCATATTATTTTAGTTCATAACAACTCCCCCCTTTTAGACGGAGTTATCCATAAAAATTAAGATAACGCAGGATAAAAATAATAAAAGGTAGTTCACTAAAAGATTTTGACAAAATAATAAAAGGTAGAAATAATATTTATCATAAAATTAAAAGTAATCTTAATTTCTAAAACCCATGAAATTTAAAGCCATAAAACTAAAATTATACAATTAAAATATTTTTTTTTTTTTTGAGTACATTAATGATTACTTACATTTCTATTAGAATAAGATTTTTCTATTTTCCTGAACAGTACATGTTTATTTCTATTTATTTCTATTTCGGGTAAGCTCTTTACAGATTTATTATCTATTTCGGGATCATTCCCCATTGAATCATCAGTAAACTCTATGGATGAAGTTACAGTTGTTTCATCTCTATTAATTTTCTTTCCATAACATTGATTAAATATTTGAACACAACAAGACTTATGGATATCGCTACGTTTTAGGAAACATCTTTTATAAATTTTGTAAGCTATATAAAGGATAATGGATGTTACAATAAAATAGGTGAGTCCTGAATAGTAAGAACCGTATTTTATAAGGTGTGATTGACTTTGAGCTTTGCTTATTTGTTCTTCTAAATTATCTAATTTATGAGAGGCAAATTTTAACGAATCTAGATCTAAATTTGACAAATGAATAGGTTTAATTGATCCCCAATAGCTATCATTTAATACATTGTAAATACAACAGTCGTCTTTCGTTATATCAAAATCAATAGACAGTTGATTAGGTAATACAGTTTTATAGGTATGAGTAGGTGTAAATTGCAACGTTTGAAAATAAGCTACACAATTTTCGGTTAAGGACAGAATACCTGTACCAGATATAGAATAATCGTTAATCTTATTATCGCATTTAACAGTGATTTTGTTAGGTTTGGATTGAACAAAAATCCATTTCCCATCGTTAAGATTTTGCCATAAATTTATTATTCCATACAAAAATTTTGATTCGCACACTTCAGGAACTGAAAGAGTAACTTCAGTTAATAGTTTTGTCTCACAACAAGGACTATTTATGGTGGATAAAATTGTTGTACGGGGACATATATTGTAATCGTAATTAACAATTTGACATTGGTTTAAATCATCTAATAGTGCATAGGTAAGTCTATCGTCAGAAATAGCTAGGTAGGGTTTAGTAGGGTGAATGAGAGCATATGTCTGAAAATTATTTTGCTCATGAGGTGTAGGTAATGCTATACTTTTATATACATTGTATTTTATGGGGTTGATTAAAGGTATTTTTATTACAAAAACAATTTTATTGTTATAATAGTATGATGACAGTTTAGATAAATCAATTATAGTATGAATGTTTTTCAGGGATAAAGTAACAGGGAAGTCTACATTCTTTTTCATGAGATGAATGGTGGTAGATAATTCTTGGAATAATTTTGTAGGGGTAAGTATGTAAGGGTGAAGAATGTTTGCCTTAGCAAATAAAATAGAATTTAGAATAGTGTCTAAAATATTAGAAATGGCCAATAAGGAACTTTCAACAATATTTACTAGACCGTTAATTTTCGCAACATTTATAAAGTTTACATTTGTCTTAGAATTTTCGTACAAAATAGTATTAAGTTTTTCTATCTGTCTATTAAGCTTGATTTCGTTATCGTTAAGTTTGCGGATCGAAATGTTAAAATTGTTAACAGTCGATTGAACTACGTGGATGTTATCTTTCATTAAAGAAAATATTTCTTGTTCAGATTGTTGACAACTTGAGATAGCTGAGTCATATTTACGGGCATCTTCTGCGTCTAATGTCCCGAAGAAAAACTTAAGGATTTCTCCTCCAAACTCAAGCGATCTTTTAAATCTAGTGGGTTGTTCGCTTGAAATTATGTTAGACAGAGAATTAAATTTAAGGAGATTAGCACTAAGTAATATTTCTAAGGGACTAAAAGTATCCTTACAATCTACATTATAATCTAGGTTTTGAGCCTTGTTACATAATTGAGAAATATCTTTCATGGATCGCTCAATTTTATCTAAATAAGGCTTAATAGGTAATATTTCAATATGTGTCACTACTGACCAATAGTCATTGTAGAAATAAGCTATAGTAGTTGGGTCAAAATATATCCCTGGACTATGGACAATAGCATTAATTTGTGGTTCAGCTATGGCTGGCTGAAGAATTAATCTGAAACAATTAGTAGGTAAACGATTAACCTGGTTTTAATTCGTTAACGTGGTACTTAACGTGCTTGCGATTAATACTAAGAGTTACATTAGTTTTGCTATGGACCTTAATTATCTTAAATGGACCTTTCCAAATAGGAGAAAGTGCCTTCCTCAATCTATGGTGTTGCTTAACATATACAAGGTCACCCACTTTATATTGGGTCTCCCTTGTGGAGGTATCATAATATCTTTTAGATGTTTCTTTACTTTGCCGAGTATTTTCAAGAGCTCGTTCGCGGCTGAAACGCATTCTATATTGGAGGGCTCGTATGTACTCATGGTAAGTATTATCATCATTAGGTTCGTAAATACTACTAGGTATTGAAGGCTTATAGCCATACAAGAGCTCGTAAGGGGTGAACTGCGTAGTGCAATGAGGAGTAGTGTTGTAAGAAAGAATTGCTGTTGCTAAGTAGCAATGCCAGTCATCATGATTATCATTTACAAAGGATTTTAAATACTCTTTTAAAGTGGCATGGCTACGTTCAAGCGCTCCATTAGTTTGAGGGTGATAGGGTGTAGAAAATAAGCTTTTCACTTTCAGGATTTTCGTGAGTTGATTAAAAAGTTCGGACGTGAAACAAGTACCTTGGTCGGTAAGTATCATTTTAGGAAAACCAAACAATGAAAAGAAATGAATGAGATTTCGAGCGACTTCATCGGTTGTTGAAGAAATCATAGGGTACGCGTTGGAGAATTTCGTTAGGTCGTCCTGCAAGGTAAGTATAAATTTAAATTTTTGGAGTCCAGCATCAGGTAAGGGTCCTACAATGTCTAACGCTAACCTCTCAAAAGGTTTAGTGCTGGAAGATGTAATCACCATAGGTGCCTTATTTGAGCAACGTAAGGGTTTATTAATCTGACAACTCTGGCATTCTTTTACGAAGCGTTCAATGTCTGAGCGCATATTTTTCCAATAGTATGAGGTCTTAATTCTACTAAGCATCCGTTTTATACCTGGATGACCTGCAATAGTAGAGCCATGATTTTCTTTCAAAATGTTGGGAATTTCGGTAGGAGTTGGATAATATATCTGATTTTTATATATATGAATTTTAATTTTAGAATCATGAAACACAAAGGAGATCATATTGTAAATTTTCGTATAGTTTAATTTAGTGTAAGGTTCTGAAAAATCGGAAATAGCGAGATCTGATTGATCTGAGGTCACAACTAATTCTCTTAGTTTTACAAGAAGGTTATAGATTACTCTGTAACTAGTTTCATCGTAATGATGAACTTTGGTGAATAGAAAATATAAAAGTTTGTTAGGAGAATCGACGGCGAGAACGGTTTCATGTTCGCGCTCGGAAGATAGCAACTCTTCAGAATTATTTAATAAAGATAATAATTGTTCGCAATTAGGCATAGAACTATCAAAATCTAGGGATGATGGACATGCAATTAACTTATGTTTAGATAAATGAAGACTTTCATTATGCTCTTCGATTTCGGTATTGCATGATAACGTATTAGTGAATTGTTTCCTAAAATACTGTTCGTAAGTGCATTGAGAATTAGTAATAGAACGCGTGATAGCGTTGACCGGATTGCGGGATAAAGCATCCGCGTTAGAATTAATTTTACCGGGCTTGTACACGATTTCGTAGTCGTACTCTTCTAACTTGAGTCGCCATCTGAGCAGACGCGAACCGGGGTCTTTCGTATTAAATAGCCAAACTAAAGGTCTATGGTCGGTAACGATTTTAAATCTGTAACCATATAAGTATGGTCTGAATGTATTAACACCGAATAATATTGCAAGGAGCTCTTTCTCCGTTGTTGAATAATTGCCCTCGGCTTTATTTAAAGTTCGCGAAGCAAAGGCTATTGGTTTATCCTTGCCTACCTCGCCTTGCGATAGAATTGCACCGACTGCATAGTTAGACGCATCTGTAGTTACAATAAATGGCTGCTTAAAGTCAGGGTACTGAAGTATAGGGGCAGATGTTAACATTTGCTTCAAGGTATTAAATGAATCATTTTGTTCATGTGACCAGTGAAATACGGTATCCTTCTTTAATAACATAGTCAGTGGCTTAGTTAACTTAGAAAAGTTTTCTATAAATCTCCGGTAATATCCGGTTAGACCTAGGAATGACTTAACATCTTTTGCGTTTTTCGGAATAGGGAACTCGGATATGGCTTTAACCTTTTCGGGATTCGGAGACACACCGCTGTCGGTAATAATGTGACCTAAATAGGAGACTTCACGTCGGAGGAATTCACATTTATCGGGTTGCATCTTTAAATTGAACTCCCTGAATTTTTGGAACACCATCTCGAGTTTTTGCACATGAGATTGAAGGTCGTGACTGTAGACAATGCAGTCATCAAGGTATACAAAACAATGTAGACCTTGAAGGCCTGAAAGCACTGTATTCATTAATCTCTGGAACGTCGAGGGAGCGTTCTTCAACCCAAAGGGCATCCTATTGAACTCGTAATGCCCGGAGGTACCATTGGAGTTAATTACGGTGAATCCCGTTTTTGCTGAATCGGCAGCATTTAGCCTTATCTGGTGGAAACCAGATACTAAATCTAAAGTAGAAAAGTACTTAGAATGCCCTAATTGGTCTAAAATATCAGTTATAAGCGGAATCGGGAAAATTTCACTAACAGTGACGTCATTGAGACGCCTGTAGTCGATGACGACGCGCCACTTCTTTTTGCCCGAGGCGTCCATCTTTTTAGGAACAACCCAGACTGGCGCACTCCAGGGTGAAACAGAGGGTTTAATTATATTTTGCGACAACATTTTTTGCATTTGTTTCTCGACCTCTTCCTTATGAATTTCGGGAAAACGATATGACTTAACATTAATAGGAGGGGCATTTCCCGTATTAATGGAATGCTCTATAGCATTTGTACATGTAAGTTGATCCCCCTCTAGGTAAAATATATCAGAATATTTAGAACAGCAATTGAGTAAACATCTTTTCTCTTCCGAGTTTAGATGTTCGTAGCGTATCTGTTCGAGAACCCGCTTGACGCGGTTTGAATCAAAGTTATCAGCGGAGGTAATATTATTAATATGGGAATATTCAGTAAGTTCGGAGAAATCAATAGGTGTAAGGTGAACTTTAAAATGTTTTATTTCGATAGGCTTATTTGTGGAATTTAAAATAGAAATATTTACTCGATTATTTGGTTTAAGTTTAACGATAGAATTCGCTAGATAAACACCCTCGGATACTACATGATCCAGGACAAGGGCGACTTGTAAATTCTTTAATTGTGAAATATCATTTGAGACGGCACACTCAATGACGGTCTCAGATCTTGAGGGAATTAAATAAGTGGGTTCACTGAAATTAAATGGAATAGAGTGACCCTGTAGTAATAAAGATTTTGTTGAATATTGTACGTCAATTTTGAAATGGTTTATAAAATCGCTGCCTAATATACCATCATATTGTAGTTGAAGTGAGTCGTCGACGGCATGGAAATTGTAATTGAAAGATATGAATTCAAAGGGTTTATTGACTTGTTGGCTAAAATTTAGATTAATGGAACCTAGAGTTTGAAAATAGGTATTATTATCATTGATACCTTTTAATTTTAAAATTTTTTCGGTATCTAGAACTGGTGGCGGATCGAAACTTGAATATTTAACTAAGGAAACTGAGGCACCAGTGTCAATTAAGAAACATAATGTTTTGACATATTTATTTAATTTAAGAAAGACATGGGGAAGGGAGACTTTCCTGCCAATGTCATTAATTTTAAATGTTTCAAAAGGTTCTGGTAAATTAGAATGTTCTGATTCATGCAAATCATTTTCGTAATGCCTTGAATTGCTTTTTAAATGCTCTGAAATGCTATTAGAATGCTCTGAAAATGTATTAGAATGCTCTGAAATGCTATTAGAATGCTCTGAAAATGTATTAGAATGCTCTGAAATGCTCTTAGGATGCTCTGAAATGCTTTTAGGATGCTCTGAAATGCTCTTAGAATGCTCTGAAATACTCTTAGAATGCTCTGAAATGCTTTTAGGATGCTCTGAAATGCTCTTAGAATTAATTTTCGTGTCATTTAGTTTAGGGAATGGCCCAGGCAGACACGACACCAAGGCCGATTTTAGTTTAAATTTTCCTTCTCAATTGAAGGATCTATTTCAATTATATTATGTACACCGGCCCCATTTTGGGTGTTATTCGGTGAACGTGGCGTTTGATATTGCCGGCTTGAATTATTATTTGAATTTTGATTTTTAAATTGAAGTTTACGGCATTCTTCTAATAGATGGCCACGTTTTTTACAATATCTACAAAATTTATCATTATAATTACTAGTCGAAGTAGTAGCAGAAGGGTATGAACTTAGATTCTGACTACTCACATTGTGAACTACAGGACGCTGATTTTTCTTAATTCGGTAGCAATCAGAAGCAGTGTGTCCATTTTTATGACAAATGGAGCATTCTACAGAGAATCTCTGAGCCGTTTTGGAAGATCGTTTGAGGTTAAAAATTTTCTCTTCGGCTATAGCTAAACTGATAGCTTCTGAAAGGTTCTTGGGATCTCTGCACCTAACTATTTCTGATATGCGATCATTCATACCCATTAAAAATGTATTTAAAGCTAAATCTTCACAAGAGGCTAATCTGCCTGGCAACTCGAGGGCATTGGCACAGTTTGTGTGTATATCAGCTTGCAACCTAGTGAGGCAAGCTTCGACTCTTAGTGAGTATTGAGTTATATTTTCAGAAGGTTGTTGAATGCATCCCTTCAAATCGTTTAAAAGATGTGTGGAGTGTTTCTTTTCTCCAAATGTAGCCTTTAAAAATCCTTTTATCTCGGCCCATGTTTCTAATTTTCTGAGGCAACTGGCAAGCTGGGCTTTGCCTTCGAGTTGTGACAAAATGTATTTACATAGAAAATTTTGTTGTTCACTGCTTGCTAGAGATATAGCGTTCTCACAATTAGTTAAAAACGCGGGGAGTGATTCTCTATCTCCACTGTAGGGTTTAATAAATTTTGTGAGAACGGATAGCGTAATTTTATCGCTCATTTTGTTTGGTTTTTTCGTATCTGTAATTTCAGATTCTGATTCTGATGTAAATAGTTTTGATGGTGCTTCTACTTTAAGAAACGACATTAAAAGCAAACAGCAATGAACATCAAAGTGACAAAAACACAATAATTGAAATAAATGAATAAGTTCGTAAGCACAATGTTCAATAAAAATTAACTATCGGAACTTGAACTAACACAAAAACAACTCACAGGAAAATCAGGAACATCCTTGGTTATTCTTGACTGTTGTAGGTAGTGACTTGATTTCCAGGAATTATCGCGGCGAGTGTCAATTGCGATAAGGTCACACGCGCAGCGGTTCGGTTCTAAAGGCTTCGGGTGTCCGAGCGCGCGGCGGCTCCTGAAGGCGTCGGATGTCCGAGCAACTCAGCGAGTCGTATATCGGACGGGAAAGCGCCAGTAGGTAGATGTATCAACCGTGGGAACTTGATCACGGCTTTATTCGTGCTCGATGGAATGACGAGTCCGTAGATGGTTAACCCAAGATGTGTGATGGTGCGGGCTCCGGCTGGGTACCGGAGTCTGATCGTCGACCAAAATTCAAGATGTAGAAGGTGATGCGGGCTCACGTTTTTTCTGTATAGCGCAAGACTGACCGTCGACCACAGAATCAGTAAGCAGATGTAACGCGGGCTAGCACTCAAAGTAGTAGGCTTATCGTCGATTATCACTGCACTTCACTGAAGTTTATTAGGACTTTTGGTTCCGGGGCTGGTGTAGACGGGAATCGCGTCGCGCCTACAATCCTTAATATCCTGTGCCTTTCGACTCCAGGATCCCACTTCTGACACCAATTTGTTAGGATTGCCTTCCGGAAGTCCTTTTTAAAAAAACTATTTTAATACTTCTACAAACAATGAATTTATTTTTACACAAATTATATGATGACAGGTTGGAAGTGTATGACGGACTGTACAAATACAAATGGCGAGATTGCTTTTATATAAAATAAAAGTGTTGACTATGCAATTGCTGTCATATTATTTTAGTTCATAAGTTACCGCACAAACCTAATTACACCCCGTTAAGAGAAAAATAACGTTTGGTTGTGTTGACCAAATCCAAAAGGTAATTGTTTCAAAATAGTCATAGACGAAACATCGGTATATCTAATTACATTCCTTGAACAATCGTCGCAGACTAACAACAGGTTACAAAGGAAAACAAAGGTTGCGAATTCAGCCTATACTTTCCTCATTTACAGAGCAAATTAAAGAAAAATTCCGTAGAGACTTTGTTATTCACAATCTACATAAGTAATGCCGCCCGTCTAAACAAAGGGGAAGCGTTATAGAAGCAAACGAAGAGTCTCTCATCCCTTATTCAAACATTAAAACTAAAGAGCTGTTAACTACAGTGTACAGTTGGGAACAAAATTTTCAATTCAACTCAAATCAAATA
The DNA here is from genome assembly GCA_012932125.1 of Conopomorpha cramerella. Lineage (NCBI taxonomy): Eukaryota > Metazoa > Arthropoda > Insecta > Lepidoptera > Gracillariidae > Conopomorpha > Conopomorpha cramerella. Next base: position 3,848 of record SJJU01004284.1, on the reverse strand, counting down.
GTTACGTTTCCCCGTTTAAGTTTGAGATAGAGCGCTCTCGTTTCCCTCGGCAGAAGTTTATAACATTGTCTTGAAGTGAATGCATAAGCGAACGAGCAGAATACCTCCGCGCTTTAAAAGGTAATTCTACGGCGAAGTTCGACCCGACTGTACCGGAGGGCCAGCGCTGACTGTTGGTGCGACTTTGATCTTTGTTGTTCAACTTTTACCTAGCATCGTTCCGATCATAATCCCGTGACGGTGTGTAAAGTACACGGCTGACTTTTTCGAAAGCAGATATTGAGTACAGCAAAGTGGAATTTACATGATATCATGTGCTTCTATATTTACATGTTTCTAAGAATATATAATGTGCCCAAATAAATGTCGTCGTGATTCCTTACCCTGACTGTGTCAGGTGCTGATTCTGGAATATATCCGTAATAAGTCGGCCCTTCATGTCAAAATTAATAACACACATACATTCACGTCTTTTTATCCCAAAGCAAGGTTGGCATTTGCTAAGCAAATGATCACGGGTCACCAAGCGTATTTAACCCAACGTGACAGGGGGTGAGCCCATCACTGTTATAGGATTCACACGCCATGTGGTGTGCGGGTTTCATCACGATGTTCTCCTTCACCCTACCAGCGTTGCGCTGCGTACAGTGCTTATAGTGTATGGCTTATAAAATAAATAAATGTAAAGACTTCCGACTTCAAGCACTTATATGAAGACTTTTGTGGTTTAGTCGTGATTGCCGTTGTCAGAACTGAACCTAATTTAAATGGTACCAAACGAGGATCACAAGGTTTCAAACAAAAAAAGAACCATCCAAATCGGTTCACCCACTCAAAAAAATCTCGAATGGAATTGAGAACCTCCTCCTTACCTTAAAAAGCTTCCCTATGAAAGAAAATTAGTTTATATTAATATTTAATATGAAATCAGTATTTTACACTTAGAAAAATAAACAAGTCAGTTTCTCACAAACAATAGTTTATTACCTTTTGGTGAAACATGTCAATACGTCGATATATTTACTTAACAACTATTACATTTGAACATTTTTAATCTATTTAAAATACATACCAGCTTATAAACGGTGAAATATTATATAATGTTGACCGTCAATATCTATTATAATTATAATATGCCAAATAATACCAGTGATTTTGAAGTCTATGCTATTCGGAATAGAATTCAAAACCATAAAACAATATTTACCGTCTGGAGGTCAGAAACTTGATAATAAAAATTAATTAACCTACAGAAAACTTTGAATACAATGTGGGACGTACCAACTTATATTACGATTTATTATATTTTTAATAAACTGTTCATCATAGATGTTTATCATATCTACAAAACGTAAAACTTTGAGCTAAAGAAAAAACAGCAATCAGAAACAATGCAAAAAGGACATTTTGGCGTGTGAACGCATTTTAACATAATTAACTATTTATTTTGAATTGTCCTTTTATATTCTGTTTTATTGTGTGTTATAACTCAGTTATTTAAGTAATGAGTAAAATAACAAAGGAAAGCTCGAGCTTGTCTTTGATTATACCCAGTGAACAATATTGAGTTATAATGTCTGTGCGCGTTTAATTAAAAAATGAATTATTGTGTGTTACTCTATACAGGGTGTTTTGAGGAAGAGTGTAGGCATTTTGCTGATGGGTAGGGTCGATCAAAGCTAAAAAAATAAAAAAGTCAGTAATATTTTTTTTAATTTTCTATCGTTTGACGATAATTTAACTGTTTTTGCTATCAACATTTTTGTAATAATTTAAATGTATCGTCTAACTCAAAAACTAAAGGAGATCGGACCATGGTTCCCATACTATAAAATTATCGTAGAGACCGACCCTACCCATCTGCAAAATGCCTACACTCTTCCTCAAAACACCCGGTATTATACTATCTGTCCCGGAAAACGTTGTTTTGCCAATATACACTATTAACAGTATTTCTTTTCTATTATAGTATTATACCTACATATAAACTTTCCTCTAAAATCAGTCTATCAACTAAAGAAAACGGCATAAAAATCTCCCCCATAGTTTTAAAGATTTAAGCATAGGTACATAGAGACAGACAGCGAGAGGCGACTTTACTACTACTTATACTATGTATTGATTCTGTTTTTGTTTTCTCTTGTATTAGTTTCCTTGTTTTAGCGTGTTAGTTCTGAAGGTGTCAAGAAAATATGTACATAAACACTTCCCTGGTCATTCAATTGAAGATAATGGAATTATTACTGTTATCACGTGGACAGGCGGGATATGTCCCTGTAAGTGTTAGAGCCAGACGGTTTTTGTGCCGGAGAACGCTTTATATACACAAAGAATCTAAAACAAAATCAAGAAAGAGGCTTAAAATAACATTTGGGGCGTTTAGTTTTGTTTTTCGAATCGTCAAGCTTTGTGTTATGCCACTGTACAGTCCCCTCACGGTTATTTTACCTGTGGCTGTTATGCCTATACCACGCTAAATAAAGTAACGTTGGCGAAAAATGTGGCAATCAGCTGATCCGGAAGTTTCTATAAAGAGGTATATTTTTTGGCGTTTTTGACATAGAGTTCCATAGGGAAAGTTGTTTAGTATCATGGGACGAGTTAGTTCCTAGAGTTTCGCCAACGTTTTTGATTTAACGCACAAAACCTCAACGTACGGGGCCAGATGAAATCGAGAAAACATAATATTGATTATTCAGCACCCACGTGCGAAAACATATCCTTTATGGAATGATTTGTATGGTCGACTGATTTACATGTAGGTAACCTTTATGTAAATGTATGCCTGATATTACAACGTTATTTAGTTAGAAACATGTAGATATTATTAGAATACTAAATTAAGATGTAGAAACTGAAAGTTTGACAATACATAATGAATTACTTAAATTGACGAGAATTACTATATTCGCTAGGGTCGATTCGATAGTTGGACCATCTGGAAAATATCTTATTTCTAACAAAAAAAAATGTTTAAAAAAAATAAAAAAACGATAATAAACGACTAACAAACATAAAAAAACAACATTTATACGGTCGAATTGATAAAGACTCCTTTTTGAAATAGCTTAGAAAGTTATAAAAAAAAATTGAAATACAAATCATGCGTCAAGACAAATCATACGAGACCAAACTCGATGGGGTTGTGCCGTTTAATTACAGAGTTTAATTCCTATGTCCATATTCCAGCTCCATGTCATAATACCGATAAAGGATGGGGCCAGGTGAAATTAAATCAAAGCTTTGAACAATGAAAAAAGACTTCAGCTAGTTTTAAATTTCTTCCCGATTTATCAGGTGTCATCCTTATCATGAAACCATCTTTAGCAAAAAAATTAACATCAAAATCGGTTCATAAACAACGAAGTTAACAGCGAACAAACATACAAAAGCGTTTGTAAGATCGAGACCGAAGAAGTAAAAGAACAATTTTTTTTAAGAAAAAGTACCTAAGTATTCCGATTTGGAACACACATAATGCGCCATTATTCGCTTGTTAGAGTCTACCTTCATTAAATTGCCAGATAATGTTCCAAACTTTTAGCATTACGGAATGCATTTTACAATAATATATGGAAAATATAACAGTTCCAGTCAAATGGGGCAAACGCACCTACGGGACTATTCCAACTTTCATCATTTATGTGGTAATAAAATTGTTATTTTTAACAGTAACCCCCAGTATAAAATTTTTCCAAACTTGAATATAGGTACAGGATGATCCAGAAATCATCTTTTAACCTCCTTTAACGCATTTTCCACTGTTTCTGTTGACCGTACTGAGTGTAATGTACACTGGAGTCAATATCTCTAAACAAACAAAAATTCGACATTCCCGTAAAACTGGA